>JBBPBX010074873.1:0-17479 GCA_038048925.1 Garcialebias charrua
TCTTTAAGAAAATGAACAGCATGTTGGTATAGTTAAATCCATTTAAGTCTTCAACTAACATTAATCAAAACCTCTTTTGGCTGGGAGTGTTCAGAAAACAATAACAACTTCAATAACACAAAAGTAGCAATCAAGCAACTAAAAACAACGTTTCACTACAACAAACTCACTCTGGTCGTCAGATTCCAACGTGTCACACACAAGAAAAACAGTTCTTAGCTTTATAACCGATGTCAATTAAATCCTGCAGATTTAAACGGTTGTTAAGGTTAGTTTTTGTTGTGGGTTTTATGCTTAGCGTTTCTAAGTTCTAGTTGGAACGGTTTCTTTTCGCAACTAGTATAGTTTAAACTGTTTAGTTTATTTACTATCCTGTGCTTGGACGACCTTATTTTCCCATGAAGTCTTTGAGTTTGCGAGATCTTTGTCGTTTGTGGGGTTATTGAAATCTTTGTCCTTGACATGGGCATGACCTAACATCACCCCCCTGTGGTCATGGGGGACCACGCGCACAGGTGTGGACGTCCGTCCATGGGCACGAGTTAGGATGCCTTTGTTTAGTTTAAGCTGTTTGCGCAGTTTATTGGGAGCCTTGTACAGGAACCTTATAGGTTTCGGCCAACGTATCTCTGTACATTTACCTCGTTCTGCGTAATTCAGGTGTGTCACAACTGTCGGCGCAGCCGCAAGTGTGTCTGACTGGTCAGACTGCGACGGGTCACTGTCGTTGTGATGTGTGTCTTCCCACTTCATGAATGAAGAGGTGCTCTTTGAGTCTGTCAGAACTATGTCATCTCTGAGTAGTTCTAGATTCAAATGCTCTTGAACCAAAGTTTCATCGAAAGCTTGGCTGATGACTGAATTACCTGTCCCAGAGGACAGTACAGCGTCTGTGGTGTGGGGTCCTTGGACCTCCACACCTTCTTCTACCTGTGGCAGGTAGTGTGAGGTTGCCCCCCTTTTGTTTGAGGAGGGGTCCTCAAAATCAGTAACAATGGAGTCCAAGTGACTGTCAGCGTGTTATAGACTGTCACCTTCAGGACTCGGATGTCCTTGAACCAAGACTTCACTGAAAGCTTGGCTGTTTGCCGAATTATCTGTCCCACAGGACAGTACAGCGTCATCTGTGTGGGACCCTTGGATCTCCACACCTTCTCTTACCTGCGGTAGGCAGTGTTCAGTGAGTGCTGAAGGTGTCAGCTCGCAGAGGAGGTTCTCGTGATAGGCCAGAGCCTGGTCCAATTGTTGAGTCTCCTCTGTCTCACCTGTATTTGGAGGTTCACTTACCGGGCTTGTGGTCTCGGTTAGGGAATCCCATGTGACCTCAGCGGTACCTGTTGTTAGACAGTCAGTGTCCTGACTTTGGGGAGGCACCTCGATTGGCAGTGGACTGCTCACTGTGGCCCACATTGTCTGATTGCCATAATTTATAATCGCTTCAAAGCGATTTATAAAATCTTGGCCAACCAAAAATGGAGTCTGGAGTGAGTCACGTTCAGACACATACACCGGGTGGTATAGTGACATCTCGCCAATTACATGTGAACCATGGCTATTAGGGTTGTTCCCGTCTTTGTAGGCTCCCGTAGCTTACCATAAGTGTCTTTCACAAAGGGTATTTGCCTGTCAACATCGTTAGCGGCAGTCCTTAACTCCTCAAACAGTTCGGCTGACATGATAGACACGTCTGAGCCGCTAACCAGGAGTGCTTCTTGCGCAAGGACCGCTTCCAATGTGAGTGGCAGGTAAGCTTTCTTAGCTATCCCCCTTCTTATAAAGTTACACAGAAACCGTCTAGGTTTTTTCACACGTTTCTGTGTACGTGTGACTCTGTCTGTGTAATCTTCGTCGCTGTCAGCATCATGACGGCTGTCTGCCTCATGACCTTCAGGATGTGGATTTTCAGCAATTTGTTTGCTGTAAGCATCTTGATTTTCAGGACGCTGATCATCAGCAATTTGTTTGCTGTCAGCATCTTTGTCAATGTTGACGCTGTTGTCGTCAACTATGTGCACTGAGTCGTTGCAAAAGGCAGTGTTGCATGCCGCTTCGCCAGGTTGAACAACATTGTTTGTGTTATCATCAAGGATAACGTCACATGTTGTGTCAGCTTGGTCAACCACTGTAACATTCAAATCATTTGACAAACAACTTACAACCTCAGTCACTTCCGAGCGCGGAGGCGTCATTTCCTTAATCTGGAGCTTGTGTGACCCATTGCATGTCTCGAACTGTGCAGCTCGAGGTGCAAGGGCAGGAGGGTCGCTTCTCGGGGTTACTTGTTACTAGGGCGGCCGTGGTGTAGTGGTAATGGCAGTCGTCTCCCGATCGGAAAAGTGGCGGTTCGACTCCCGGGACCCGCACCATGTGTCGTTGTGTCCTTGGGCAAGACACTTAACCCTGAGTTGCTCCCGGTAGGACTGGAAAGCACCTTGCATGGTAGTCTGCCGCCACCGGTTTATGAATGTGTGTAGCATTCAATATATGTGTAGCACTTTGAGATTTTCAGTAATGAAAAGTGCGTTATAAATTGAATTAATTATTATTATTATTACTTGTTGGGACCGACCATTGTTCAATGGGTCACGGTACCCATGCAACCGCCTTCGAATTTCACCCACTGTGAGACCCAGGAGAGAACTCTCTTTATTCGATCCGAACCATCTGGGTTCACCTATAGAGCGAACACCTACCTTTTGTGGTTCTTTGCCCATCTCAGGGTTTTCAACCTGAGGTGCAGGAGGAGCAGAACTCCCTGTGAACCGATCAGGGTCACTGTTCCAGCTGGACACAAGCTGTGGTTTGTTATCATGACAATCCTGTTTACTCTCGCACTCTGTAGGAGAGGGAACCTCTTCTTTTTTTTTTTTTTTATAATATATTTTTATTAATACACACAAACAAGGACAATAAACAAACAAATATAACAGACTGAGACTAACAGCGAGAAAAGAAAAGAAAATAGAGAAAAAAGTAATAATAATAAAAAATAAATAATGAGGTCATCGGGGACGAAGGTCATCATTGTCTTATAACAACTAATACAGACAAGTTACCTGAAAAGTTACCAAATCCCTCATATTACACAGCATATATGCTCCGGTACCACTCTAGTTAGTGAATTAAAGACATTCAGCTTGTTTTTGATTCCTTATATATTACCCATTTCAACCAATTTTCTTTAAATTTCTTCTCCTGGAGTCTTAGGGAAAAGGTAAGCATTTCCATTTCATATATTTCTTCTACAATAGCTGACCAATCTTTCAATATTGGTGAGCTCCCATTGCGCCATTTTCTTGTTATGGCTTTTTTCCCTGATAACAGTAGTATTTTCAAAAGGTATTTATCCTGTGTGTTAAGGTCAGTCGGTAAATTACTCAGATATATCGTTTGAAAATTGAGTTCAATTTCAAAATCAATTATTACTCTTATTTCTTTGGTTACTTCGAACCAAAAGGTATAAATCAAAGGGCAGTCCCAGAAAATATGAAAGTGGTCAGCCATTACATTGTTACATTGTCTCCAACAGTTCCCTGAATCAGTTCTTCCAGTCTGAGAGAATATTATTTTAGGTGTTATAAAAAACCTAACCATGTTCTTCCATGAAAATTCCCTCCAATGACTCGAGCTGGTGGTGGAGTTGTTAATTTGACATATGTTTGACCACTCATCCTCTGTCAATGTTATTTTTGCCTCCCTTTCCCAAGTATTTTTAATATATAGGGTTGATATTATTTTATTAGATTCTAAGCAAGCATATAGTCTGGAAAGTTTCTTTTTATAAGATTTACCTTTATAAGCATCCATAAAAATATTAATTAGATCTTGCTCATGTTTTCCCAATGATCTAATATTCTTATTAAAGTGATTCCTGAGCTGTAAGTATCTGAAAAAGTCTTGTTTGTCAAGGTTAAATTTTTCCTGCAATTGTTGGAAGCTTTCCAGTTCAAATCCAGAAGAAATCACGCAGTAAGATGTTAGGCCTTTTCTAGTTAGTTGTTTGAATCTAGAGTCTAGATGTGCTGGTATAAAATCCTTATCATGTTCTATCCATCTTAGTAACCGAGTTTTCGACTCCAAGAGAGGGTTGCGGATTTCTTTAAACCAGATGTCCAGAGAGACTTTTGTGGAAACACACAACTCATCTGAATATGTGGTCTTGAGTTGCTTATCCCTCAACAGAGCTTGCAAGGGGACATCAATTTGACTTAATTCCAGATCTTTCCATTTTGCTTCATAGTGTTCTTCACACCAGTAGACCATGAACTGTAGTTGAGCTGCTCTATAATAATTTTCCAAACAAGGGAGTGATCTTCCTCCTTTATTTATTGGTAATTGTAAGGTTTTATAACATCCATCCATCCATCCATCTTCTTCCGCTTATCCGGGGTCGGGTCGCGGGGGTAGCAGCCTAAGTAGGGAGGCCCAGACTTCCCTCTCCCCAGCCACTTGGAGCAGCTCCTCCGGGGGAATCCCAAGGCATTCCCAGGCCAGCCGAGAAACATAGTCCCTCCAGCGCGTCCTGGGTCTTCCTCTGGGTCTCCTCCCGGTTGGACATGCAGGTTTTATAACGTACCCTATGTTTTTTATTCTGCCATATAAATCTGGAAATCATCCGATTCCATTCATTAAATTGTTTGTTAGGAATTTCTATTGATAAGGATTGAAAAAGGAATAATAGTTGTGGTAGAATAATCATTTTTATGATTTCTATTAGATTATATAAATCAAACGTCAAAGGGGCCCATCTATCCAAGTTATTTTTTATTTTATTGGTTATAGTACCATAATTTGCTTTATATATTTTCTTTAAGTTTTAGTGATAGTAACTCCTAAATATTTAATAGTTTTTGCTTTCAAGTTAAATTTGAACAAATTACTTATATCCTCTTGAGGTGAGTAGTTAAAGCTCATGGTCTGAGTTTTTCCAATGTTTAATTTATAACCTGAGTAAAGTCCAAACTGTTGTAAACAGGACATGAGTTTAGGTAGACTGGTGTCTGGGTCAGACAATGTCACCAAAATGTCATCAGCATATAAACATGATTTATATTCTCTTCCTTTAAATATGATTCCTTTAATTTCCGGGTCTTCCCTAATTTGTTGAGCAAGTGGCTCTATAAAAAGAGCAAAGAGAATTGGACTCAGAGGGCATCCTTGTCTACATCCTCGTTCCAAGGGGAATGTGTCTGAAAGACTGCCATTTATTTTGATCCTGGCTACTGGAGAAGTATATAATGATTTTAAACAATTTATGATTATTTTATTAAAGCCAAACCTTTGTAGAACTAAATATAAGTATTCCCATCGTACGGAATCAAAGGCTTTTTCCGCATCGAAACTAATTGCTAAATATTTCAAATTACTTCTGTTCATAATGTCAAACAACTGTAATGTTCTCCTCACGCTATCTTGTGTGCGTCTATTTTTGATAAATCCAGTCTGATCTGTGTCAATCAGATCGGGGATAATATTTTCTAGTCTACCCTTACCAAAAAGTAGTATATGCAAGTATACTTAAAGTACACTAATTTTAAACTAAAAAAATAAGAGTATACTTTCAGTTTACTTTTTAGGTACTTATCAAAAGTATACTTAGCCAAGTTTATTTTACACAATACTTGACTTATACTAAAAATAAACTAAAAGTCTAAGTATACTTAATCTATACTTCTGTTTAAACTTTTGGCCAAGATATTTTACACAAAGTATTTTCACACTGGTTTATTTTTAGTACTTCTGTTTTAAACGTTTTGTCAGTTTTTTTTATATTGTTGTATATACTGTATATATATATATATATATATATATATATATATATATATATATATATATAGTATATTGTTATTATTATTGAGCATGCATCAGGGTATTATTATTATCATCATTATTATCCAGGCGTACGTGAAACGTGAAGTACTGCTTTCTGCCATTTTTCTGTTGTGGTCTTCATGCGTTATGACTGGATTGGGGGTAGAACGTGATCATATACGTTCCAACCAATCAACGCCACTCTTGCTTGTCAGGTTGCATGTGAACTTTGTCCTAACCAATCAACGCCACTCTTGTTTATCGCAGGAAGTATCATGTGATCATATTCAACCAATCAACGCCTCTTGCTTCGCGCGCGCTTCGTTCAAATGTAGCCATTTCCTTTTCAACTGTTGGACAAGAAACTGTTGTTGTCTCGGAGCGCTCGTAAAACTTGCTTTTTATTAGACGTCGACTGGTCTGACTCTGGACGACGACTGGACATTCAGTTGGAAGTTGAAGGTAATCGGTTCTGTTTTGTTTATTTGCTAGCTGTTAGCTCTTTTCACTTGAATGAACAAAACCTGTCGTTGCTAAAGCTACGGATGCTAAAACGCTTAGCTAAAACTGCAGCTGAGTGGACCATCTGGACCTGAGATGTGGAGCAGGTTCTGTGGACAGAACTCAGCAGAACCAACGTTTGAGAGGCTGCACTCAGAGTGGGAGACTCTGAAGAACGTTGCTGAGCTTCAAACAGACACAGAGTCCAGGAGAGAATTAGTTTCTACTTCCTGAACGTTTCTCCACTGCAGCCAGATGTTGGTCAGCTGAACATCTGCAGAAACAGGAGACATGTTTGTCCTCTCCTGTTCACTTCAGCTGTTCTGATGCTGGACACAATTAAAGGCCTGGCAGTCCTTGATATATAATATATATAATAATGCACGGCCCACCACCTTTCATCTTTCTTTTAGACTAAGATCAGATCAAGTTCGAGTCAAACCTGTAAAATAATGATTAATTAATTAATGTGTTTGTTTGTTTGTTTGCATTGTTTCTGTCCACTTCCTCAGCAGTTCGTGGTGGTAATGCACCACTACCAGTGTCGTGTAACAGGGTTGTTGTTTAATTAATTTGATCAAAATGTATCATATTTATAATATTTTTCTTGTTTAGCAGAAAAGTTTATCTAGTAGTTATTAGAAATGTTTCTTTTAATGTTTGTGGAAACTCCAGGTTCCTTTTGTTTGTGTAGTGACGACGCCCCGGGAGTTTGTACAACACATTTTACCCACTGTCTTACATTTGTAAATGTCTGTGTTGCAGATGTTTAAATTCATTCGCAAGCTGTGTGCGAAGAATTCATGCTGCCAACAGCCCTGCAGGGCTGTGAACAGGCTCGTGACTTTCCCTTTAAAGAAAAGGCAAACCCTTTACCAGGTAAGTGTTGGAAAATCATTCATGATTATTTTTGATACCTAATATTACAAGTGAGTATGGTGTCACCTCCTGATGAGAAACCTGCTAAGTTTTATTAATTTTATTAAGAATGACTTTCCCACAGACCAAATTGGTATTGGTAACTCTAAATTGTCCCTAGGTGTGAGTGAGAGAGTGAATGGTTGTTTGTCTCGTTTGTCTCTATATGTGGCCCTGTGATGGACTTGCGACCTGTCCAGGGTGCACCCCGCACCTTGCACTGTGATTGCTGGATATGGGCACCGGCGACCCCCGTGACCCAAAATGGAAGAAACGGGTAAAGATGATGGATGGATGGATGGATGGACTTTCCCAGTAGCCCAACAGCACATGACTTCTTGTCCAATATGTCTCTGATCATTAGCATAACACAGTATTTATGTTAGCTCTATTTGTTTGGCAGGAAGAAAGCTGAACATTGGCTTCACCACCAGGGCTAAGCTGAACAAGTTGCTAGATGATGGAGAATATGGAAAGATAAGGTAAAGCTTATTTTTTAACACCAAGAACACAGTAGAAATAGCCTCTCAATTATTACTGATACCTCTGACCACTTGAGGAATTCCACCTGTTCCCAGCTTTTTGTGTGAAGAACACACAGTTCAAAATTGTTTTCTACTCTTCTTAACATTTAGGCTCTGTATTTATATGTTTTGTTGCTGTTTTGCTGTTGATATGTACATTTTCTGCTAAACCCACTGGAAAATGAAGAATGTCTCTAACTTTTCTCTTGTCATTTTTGACTAAACCTACATCATAAAATGCTCTTCATACAATGTAACAGTTAAAACACAGTCAAAAAGGTGGTAAATACTAACATTTATGGAGGACTTACTGACATTATTAGAAATAAAAGCAGAAATACATAAATAGACCATTAAATGAATATATGAACTTAAAGTTTTAAAGTTTAGTTTAAAACAAAGCAAACAGGAAAACACCTGTGCTTTTGTTTTAAACTAGCCTGGTTGATACCAGACCCATGTCCTTCACTTCGCTTTGGACTAGGGTCTGGCATCTCTGCCATAGACAACGATTTCTCCTGGAGATTTTTGAATGGACCAATCAGAGAACAGGAGGCAGAGTTTTGTTAGTTTAGCCTGACGAGGTCCAGGCTATCAGATAAATTGCTCAGAAACCACTCGGTGGATATTTTTTCTGCCACCAGTGTGTAATTATATGTCTTTAATTTACTGACTGTTGGCCTAGATGAAACATTTGAGATAAAATTCGATTTTTTATCATTTATTTTCGTAGCGCACCCGAGGCTGTTTGGAAAATATCAAACCGAAACTATTTAATATCCAGCAGATTTGACCATTTCGTGAATTGATTTAGGAACTGTTAAGCTCAGGAACACTTCTGATATAACGTCAGCTATGAACTATATTTTTTCTCAGCAGAGAAATAATAGTTTTTTACCTTGTTTTGATGAAAATTCGTTCGTGGCGGCAGCCATTTTGAATGACGACGTCAGTCGACATCGTTCAAAACTCCGCCTTCTGCTCTCTGATTGCTCAGGAACACTTCTGATATAACGTCAGCTATGAAATCTATTTTTTCTCAGCAGAGAAATAATAGTTTTTTACCTTGTTTTATTGAAAATTCCTTCGTGGCGGCAGCCATTTTGAATGACGACGTCAGTCGACGTCGTTCAAAACTCCGCCTTCTGTTCTCTGATTGGTCCGGTCAAAACCTACCGGAGACATCCTTGTGGATGGGAGAAATGCCAGACCCAGCAGTGAAGGGAAATGAGAATTGAGCGGAGCTGCGTAGGAATGGCGAGGGCCAGGCTAGTTTTAAACTAAACCTTAAACTAAACTGAGGCCGCACAGACATCTGCACGTGGATCCTGCTTTATCCTGTCTGTTGACCAATAGGAGAAGAGCTGATCCAGGAAAGGTTTCCTTTTTTATTAAATTGGTGCATTTTAAGTTATTTATTGGTTTTTATATGTTTTAGTTATTTATTCGTCCATTAATATATTTCTTTTTACTTTTTATTTCTAATTATGTCAGTTTTGGTCCTCCATACATATTCAAACATCAAATAGTCTTTCAATCTGACACAGATCTATAAAGTAGAGTGTAGGGAGTCATTTTCAGTCAATTTCTATTGTAGGATGTAGCCAACAGGATGAGGGCAGGTGAAGCTCACCAGCACAATCAAACCCTGTTGCCGCGCTGCCGCAACCCCCCCACACACACACAAAAACAAGATTCTCACTCTTTGGCTTTTTGAAAAGTTGGCAGCCCTGGTGTGTGCTGCTGAGGCAGATAATTTGAGGCAAGTAAAACACTGCAGGTTAGGTTATTCTAGCGTTTAAATAAGCCATATACAGTATGCTACGAGTTTTTTTTTTTTTTGGCTTAGTTCCTGGATGGTTTTTCAAAGAGACAAGGCCACGCATCCTCACGCTGTTTGTGTCGCATGTCTGTTAACACACATGCGCTCACTAGCCAGCAGAACAATAACCGCAGCCAGGCTGAAATACTAATTTACTTTAAATACGTATTTCGGCAACATGACTGTTTTTGTAGCTGCTTAAACAAGAGGCTGAGGAGGAACCAAACAGTTCCTGAGCTCCACTTATGTCAGCATTTAACAAGTAAAGAAGAAAATACAACTTTATAACTTGATGTTGATTTATTTTCTCACACTTCACCTGCTTCTCTTTACTGCTGCCAGAAAGGAGAATGATGAAGTGATGTTGTTTAGAAGAAAATGTCTCGCTCACTTTTCTTCATGTTACTGCCACAAGTGCAGCTGTCTGCATGTGCTGCATCACTTGATTGATGTGACAGGAGGAAGAGAGGTGTTTGTGTGAACTCTTCAGAGTGAGCTCTCGTCCATCTTCTCTTCTCCTCCATCCTGTTGGAAGCTGCAGACTATTGACTTCAGCTCACTCACATGTTCTCTTTGATTCAGACTCTGCAGGTTGTCAGAGATCAGCTGTGCCTCTCTGCTCTCAGCTCTTCAAGCCAACCCCTCCCATCTGACACAACTGGATCGGACTCAGAACCTAGCCTTGAGAGGTAATTTCTAAGTAGTTTGAGTAAAGCAATTAAGACACTGATTTTTAAAACCAGATGTGGAAATGGAGAATGCCTTGTCTTCTACTTCCTGTTCCTCCTTTATATCTCAGCTCTTCATTGCACAAATGACTAATGTAAATTTTGAATGGTCTCACGACATCCTGTACTGTATAGTGACACACAATTTTTGTTCATTTGCCCCTTGTTTTTTCTTTTTCTTTTACAGAGCTTCTAGCAGTTGTGAAAAAGTCTAAAGATGTGGCGATCGGATCTCAGCGTTGCTTCCATCCACTCAACACCAGCTGTACACTTGTTGCTCCACCCATCTCTGTTCAAGTGTTGTCTGACCCTGATGACATGGTAATTAACTGAATGCATGGATACTATATGTTATTGATCCATTTGGAAATCATTACAATACAATTTATTTCTACATCTTTTGATTGCACACATAAATGATAGATAAGTGATATGATACCCCTTGATGGTATGCAATAAAGCTATAGAAAATAGGCTTAGACATATTCATTGCAAAGATGAATATATACTATAGATTTCCAAATACTGTACTGTAAATGAATGTTTAATCATTATTTGGTTAACAAGATCCATGTGTTTTGCAGGTGCCTGTTGTGCCGGATGTAGAAGTCCAAGGCGAAAGGTGAAGTCTCTACGGACCAGCTCAGCCTTGCTGGTTGGAGATCTTGCAGTGCTCATCTACGGGAGAGAGTTATTGGCCAATTGAAGTTTGACTGGGAGGCAATCGGGGGCTCATAAAGATGTGGAGTCAAAGCCTTTGGACAACACAAAGCTTGATACTTGGTGAGTATATAATTTAGGACAAAACTCATTCTAAAATACATTCCTAATGTTTTTTCTCGTTTTATGAACAAATTACTGGAATGTTCCATGCTCCTCACGGTTTATGATGCAGATTCTGATACAATCACCTAAAAATGCCATTCACTGATACCATATGGATTAGATTGGATTTGGTTATGTGCTCTATAATAAAAAAACAGTTTACAATCAAAGTTAAATGCAGGTTACGGGTATTATTTGTAGTTGTTAAATCAAAAATATCTTTTTTTTTAAAGGTAACCACAATTACTTTTAACATTAGACTTTAATTAGTCATTGTTTTAACTGTAAAACAATGACTGTAAAAATACTGTAGGGTGTTTAGTTTTGTAAATTTTTAAAGTATATTTTAACATGTGTATATTTTAACACATGAAAATATATTTTAAAAATGTACAAAACTAAACCACCCTACAGTATTTTTACAGTTAAAATAAAAGTTTATCAAATAAAGTCAAATGTTTAAAAGTAATTGTGGTTCCCTTTAATAATAAGTTATTGTTTATCACTCGTGAAACCTAGAGACATATTTTAAGGATATGTTTGATGTGAGAGTAATTACACTGATGATAGAATAACATAACATTGGAGTAATTTCTGTTTTTTTGGTGTGTTTTTTTTTTTTTCAGTCTACACCAAGCCAAAGTTCCCTGACACCACCATGCAAGATGTGCGAAGAGTCATAAGAAGAAGAAAAAAAGCAACATAAACAACTACCGGTGAACTTTTTTTTTTTCTTATCCCCCCCAAAGATGTGAAGATGCCTTCTGAAAAGGAAAGACTTCAGTTTCCAGTTGGAGACACTATTTTTGCTTTGTTTAAGCAAATGCACACATTTTTACATTGTGTTCTGGACTTCATGTTTACACTTTGAAATGCAAATGTGCACCTTTTCCTTTTCAATTTTTAAAACTGGAAAGGGATTCATTTTAATTGCTGCTGTTTTGTAAACTGTTTTTGAGCTGCACCTTAATTTTATATAAAAATATTGAAGTTCTCAAGACCTTGTTTTATGACTTTGTAAACACATCTTTCAGAATACTTTAAAAAATATTTTTTAGCATACCGGTATACTGTAAATAGTATTGTGCAAGTATTTTTAAGCAAACTTACAAGTGTAACATAACAATTACAATGACAACATGGTATTAGTTTTAGAAATTCAAAAATTTTAACTTAAATGATAAAATAAACTGTAAACTAGAAGTAAATAACAAGTGCATTGGAAGTATATGAAAAAGTGTACTAGTGGTATACTTTAAGTATACTGTAATAAACTAAAGTATGAACTAGAAGTATATAACAAGTGCATTTGGAGTATAAAGAAAAGTATACTAGTGTTATACTTTAAGTATACTTCAATAAACTAAAATATGAACTTGAAGTACACTGGAAGTCTAATTAAAAGTGTACTACTAGTATACTTTAAGTATACTTCAATAAACTAAAATATGAACTTGAAGTACACTATAAGTACATTGGAAGTCTAATAAAAAGTGTACTACTAGTATACTTTAAGTATACTTCAATAAACTAAAATATGAACTTGAAGTACACTATAAGTACATTGGAAGTCTAATAAAAAGTGTACTACTAGTATACTTTAAGTATACTTCAATAAACTAAAATATGAACTTGAAGTACACTATAAGTACATTGGAAGTCTAATAAAAAGTGTACTCCTAGTATACTTTAAGTATACTAAAATGGGCCAATTTAGTACAAAAAAAGTTTATTGTAAGTAAACTGCGAGTATACTTAAAAGTACACTTAGAGACATATACTTTATATACTTAAGTATACTTAACAACATATACTTAAAGTATACTTCTTTTTGGTAAGGGTAGTGACAATTATGGAAGTGAATATCTTATAATCAACTTTCAAAACTGAAATGAGCCTGTATGAACTACACTCACTTTACGTGAATATGTCACTATTTTTTCTTATTTAGAACAGATAGATACAGGGTCCTGGACTGTAATATTGGAACAAGGGACGTGTCAGATCACTCTGGGGTATACTTGAAATTATATTTAGACGCCTCTCCTAAGAAAACAATATGGAGGCTTAATACATCCCTGTTGAATGATAACAATTTTGAAGATTTCATCCACAATGAATTTACGGAATATATAGAATTTAATAGCAATTCAGAAATGTCTCCCCGTATAATATGGGATGCTGCAAAAGCAGTATTGCGTGGGAAAATTATAATGTGGGCATCAAGGAAGAAAAAAGAAAATTCTGAGCAATTAAATGAACTGACTAAACAGCTAAGTACTTTATAGCAGAAACATATTGAGACCAAAGATCCTACTCTATTACATCAAATTGCTACAGTAAGAGTGGACCTAAATAGGAAACTCAATGACAAAGTGATACTCAATCTCAAGTATATAAAACAAACTTATTATGAAAACGGACCTCGAGCAAAAAAGATACTAGCCTGGCAACTAAAACAACAACAACAAGACAGATCTATTTATAGAATTAAAAATCCTACTTCAAACCAGTTATGTTTCTCCCCAGATGAAATACATAAATCATTTGAATTATATTATAGGAAATTATATAATCAACCTGAATTGCCCAATCTTCCCCCAGTAAAACAATTTCTAGACTCTTTGGATCTCCCCTCAATTGGCTTGGAACAAAATAAATGGATATCCACAGATATCACACCAGCAGAGATCAATAAAGCTATTTCAAAACTGAAAGCAAACAAGTCTCCAGGTGGAGACGGACTACCAGCTGAATGGTATAAAATGTTTAGAAAACCTATAGCACCTTTGCTGTTAAATTGTTTTAATCATGTGCTTAAAGGGGGTGAAACCCCACCATCCTGGAAACAAGCAATAATCTCCATTATTCCAAAACCAGGGAAAGATAAAAGTGAGAGGGAACCTCTTCTATTTTCTACGAGTGGGATGTGACCTCTTGACCTGGGCATACCACTGAGGGTGACCTGGGTAGTATCCTTGTCTCAAAAAACCACGCAGCGTAATCTTTTATCTTTTCCATGGTAACCTTTTTGCAATCAAACGTTAAGCGAACACATTTCATTTGGAAAGGCATGAGATACGTAGTGAAAAGATTTTTAAACTCCTCATCTTCCTCTAAGCCAGGGACAATTTTGCCACCGGAGTAGGCCGAGAGGAGCCTGTCGTAGAACGACAGGGGACTTCCCACGTATCCTGATGGACGTTCCATGCAACCAAGTAATTAGCATACGATGAAGCAGATTCTCCCACTTTGCGATAAGCACGGGCAGGAATCCCAAGGCTCCCACGCATCCATCTAGGATAGATAGGAGAGGAGGCCCCCTCAGTTGGTGCACCTGTTTGACCGTCCATCTCTGTACTGATTTTCTGTGAAAAATCAATTAAAGTGGGTCTTATTTTACAGTGTGCAGTCTCACCATGTGATGCCTACGGCAGTCAACATGGAGTCCAAGATGTGAAATCAAATAAAAATCAGTGATTTTTATTAATATGTCGACCTGTGACAAGGTCAAACAAAATCGGACATCGTTGTGTGATCTTTGCGAAAATCAAAACAAAAGATGCCTCATGTGTTATTTTAAACTTGCAGTCTAAAATAACCTGGGACAGACAGCCTTATTTGCACAGAATTTATGATAAAAGTGTAAAGTTTTATCAAAAAGCAGACATGTCTGTATTAATTCTGTGTAACTGTTCTGCCATCAACATTTGATTATATGTGAAAATCAAATGAAAGGATGCTGTGAGTCTGTTACGTCAACTGTACTCTATTTAAAAACAGGAAAGTTGACCTCAGACTGAATTGCATCAAACTGTAGTCTAATGCAACCAGCAACCAGCAGGGGGGGGGGCACAGCGCTGGATAAGTTTTATCACAGCGACTGCAATTTCTCTATCTGACCGCTATAGAGGCGCTGTTGTCACCTGTGAGCGCAGCCGTGAGCTGCTAAACATTCACAGACGTCTAACAACGGATCAAAAGCATCAATCAGAAAGATCTAGAGCCTTTACGTGACAAACTCTAGAACCCCAGTCTCACAAAAGACGAAACGATGTGAGAAACATTGGTTGGACTGTGAAACTTTAAACTGCGTTTAAAAGAAAAAAGGTCGGTCCTCATAAAGCAGTTGTAGCTCCCGGTGTCACATGACCTGGTCACATGGCGATCGGCAGTCTTAGAACAACTGACTCATACATCCACTAAAATCTCAAAAACACCGCGTTGAAACAGTCTTTCAAAAGATAGTAACGGGCAACAAGCCTGAAACTTGTCTGGGACAAGCAGCTGAAGTGAAAGTTGACGAGGAGTGAGCTCCTCACCCATTCAAGCGTCAACACTTACAGCGTAATCGACCAATCACAGCAAAGACAGAACATGTAGTTCAAACCCAAGTGTTCTTGGGTAATGGAGTCTTCTAAACCTTACGCCACTCACGTGTGACGTGCCGTTCGAGTGGTGCGTTCACGGACCTGCAGTCGGTCAAACTTTAGCGAGGAACGGACTTTTCAACGTTCTAAAACAGTCATAAATATTGCAAAACACCACGGTTAAGCCAGTCTTCGACGATATCACGTGCATAGAACCCAAACAACACAGATAAACTGTCAGAAATGTGTGCAAAAATTAATCTGACAACCAACAGTCTACAGAACCAACTTTTTTTAACACAACACACAAAGGACCAATCACAGCGCTTCTGCAGCCGAAATGTCTCGGTACCGCTAACGTTAGCTCGACCCAAAGTTCTGGACACTCTTTCACAAAATAAACGTAGAATACACCACAGAAAATACTGCTAACGAGCCCAACACATTCAGGCTAGCCTCCACGCCTCCCAAAGAAGGCAGAACGCTAACTGTTGACAACAACGGACTTTACGTCACTTGGAACCGGAGGTTGGAACCGTCCGGTCCAAAGCTGAGTGGGTCTCACCCGAACCTCAGCCAAACACGTTGTAACAGATTTAGGTAAAATGGAGTAGCAAATGTGTGAAACAAACCTTCAACAGCAATCCGCAGATGTAATAAAAAGAAGCAGCGACGTGACATGGCGGTCACAAAATGAGAAATGCATGCATTAGTTTGCGATACGGTTTGAAATGTCTCACAAACACAGACAAACAAACATCACCCGCAGCTTCAAAACATACGTTCAAAAGGGAAAGAAAGATTATTCTAACCTGAAATGAGCCAGACAATGCACCGATTAGCAATCTCTGTGACACACACCAGCCAGAACCATCTATAAGTCCAACACAGGATAAAAACTATGCCAACAAATACCGTGACAATAGACTACAGGAGAGTCAGTTTATTATGGATTCAAAACCAACAAAAAACTAATCAGTACAGGAAAACTTATGAAATGTAATGCAAAAATATATTAATGACAGTTGTCGAGGCAGAAACATGTCTGGACTTGTCTGGACTTGCCCGGACTTGTCTATTATGCAACTTCAGTTATCTCATCTGTTATGAATGTGAGCACAGAAAGAGTGGCAGGAAAGAAGGCCCACTTAGACACACACACACACACACACACACACACACATACACACACACATACAGATGCACACTCACACAAAACATGCAGAGAAGTGCAGAATGAGGACTGCAAAGGAGCAGAAAAGAGTGGTTGTTTAAAACCTTAGAAAAGCCTATAAAATCTGATTATTGGAAACTGTAGTTATGAAGTTAAGATGAATAAGAGAAGTTAACTGTGTCTTAAGTTTAACCGTTAAGAGTTGTGAAAGTCATGAAGAAAGTCACTTCCCAAAACCAAGCAGCCACACTCTCAAATTCACACATGAACATTCTTGAACTAAGCAGAGAGCAAGGAAGGAGAACAACTTAACTTGTTTTAATCAGTATAATCAAGTGTGATACATGGTTTTAACCAGTATAATCAGTTAATAGGTGATTTTATTATAATCAGATTTAATCAATTTTTATAATAACAATTGTAATGATTTATGTAACTATGTGTTGAAAGTGTTTTATGACAAAAGGTAGTCTCTTGCAATGCACGTCCTGAAAAGTATAACTTGTGATCACGTGCTGGAAAGTACAACTTGTGATCTCTTTCTGGAAAAAAGTGGTGAAACTAACTGACAAGAATTGTGTCATCCATCTGCCCTGGTGACTCATCCGGCCTCGAGCAAAGAGCAAATTCATTTCCTAATAAGGGAACATGTAGCTTCAAGCAGAAATGGAACAGAGCGACAAGTTTGCCTGGAGACTGACAAAGCATGCAGACATAGCCAATCAAAGACCTGCTATTCCCCCCTCCTAGAGAGGAGGTGTGGCCAAGATTTCTATTTAACCACCCTGTTTTGACAGGACAAGGCT
>JBBPBX010074874.1:0-17479 GCA_038048925.1 Garcialebias charrua
TCACGATAGCTTTGCTGACATCTGGTGCTCTGGAGCAGAGATCTGTATCTGACGTCACAATCACGTGACCGGAAAAACCAGAATTTACCGTGTAAAAACCGGCGCTAATTTTAAACTATTTTGGAGAGGAATATTCATTAATTTCACATTGTTTTAGCAAAAACGATCAGAGGTCAATCTTAATATATATATATGTTGTGCCATTTTATGGAAAGTTAAAAGATGATGTCAGCGGAGCTTTAATAACTACTGTAGACAAGAATTAAAATTGAAAACCGACAAGTTATGTTTAACTCCATGTTGGCACATTTACTTAAAAGTTTAATGGTTTAAGAAAATAAGAATAAGGAGGAAGGATTAGAATGAAAGCTAAGTTTAACAGAAGTTGATTATTTTGAAATGCGACAGGGTGACACTTTTCCCAAACAAGTCCGGCTGGACTCCTCACACGTTCAGCATACAATCTACGACTCTTTACCTGGTGACGACACGTCTCTTGGAGATAAGAGCTGGGAAGTTGTGGACCCTTAACGGACTATGTTGTCCAGTAGACGTCCAGTTGAAACTTCTCACGCGTGTATGGCTGATTCAACGATACGAGCAAGAACGCCTTTCCCGGCAGAACAAAGCCACCGTCCTGGCTGGTTTCAAAATAAAACTTTCAGAAAACAAATTCTTTCAAACAGAAATGAGTGAGTTACAGCAATGCTCTGCTGTAACTCTGGCTGAGAAACCTAGGTCTAATTGACAAATTACCACAACGTCTCACCAGTTTCCAGAGAAAAACAAGTTGTTCAGTTTGTTCTCTCTTTCACACTAACGAGTTTACAGGAAGTGTCCCTTTAAGAAGGGAGTGTGACTTAGTCAAATACTTCCTGCTCATTGGTTGTTTTAGAAAGTAAAGGAGGGATTTTTCAGTTCCCATAGTGGAAGATCTCTGAAGGACACTTACATATTGTTTAGGCCCGTGGCCAGATGGAGCTTGTTCGTACAGAGAATATTATGGCTAACTTACAGACAAAGCAGAGAGGGAAGTTAACAAGTTACCCTGACTTGTACCTTAGATTCAAAGCACACTTGTACTGCATACTAAACCAGCAGAAGGGTCAAACTCATGCAAGTAACAGATCATCATTAAATGACAAAAATATACAGTACTGTTGATCAATTCTGAATTAACACAAATTAAAAGGAAGTCTTTCTGATTGATTTGTGTTTCTTAATTCAAAACAATTGTAACAAAATAGTGTCCACTTGTCTCCTTCAGAGCTTGAGAAAAGTGTAACGTGAAGAGGTTTAAATCCAGTAACGGACATGAGAGTGCTGTATTACTACAGTCCCCCTTTTTGGAAGTCATCGCCTGTCCTTGGAGATGAGTTCCAACACGAAAGGATACCACCGAATGTCTCTGACCTCTATGTAATCCAGCAAGTGGAAAAAATAAAAATAAAATCAAAATTATACTCCGTTTTTGGATCCAATTAGAGAACGGCACCACAACTCTAGATCATTTACAAATTAACAGAGCATTTAAGGACTTTTATTCCCATTTATATACTTCAGAATCCCAAACCAACAAGAATTTATCTTCTCAGTTTTTCGAAAAGACCAACATGCCAAAACTCACACCCAACCTGAAAGATGCACTGGAGATCCCAATATCCCTGACAGAAATTGTGTCAGCTGTATCGGTAATGCAGTCTGGCAAATGTCCGGGTCCTGACGGCTTCCCTGCTGAATTTTTTAAGAAATTTTCTTCATTACTTTCCCCACTCCTACACTCGGTTCTCTTAGAGTCATTTGACCAAGGATCCCTTCCGAAATCTTTTTTAGAGGCCTGCATTACCCTCATTGCAAAGAAAGGAAAAGACCCAACTCACTGTTCCTCTTATCGACCAATCTCCCTTTTAAATACAGACGCCAAAATTTTAGCCAAAGTTCTTGCTCAAAGGTTGGAAAAGATCCTTCCTTTGATCATATCAAAAGACCAGACTGGATTCATTAAAGGCAGGCACTCCTTTTTTAATGTCAGACGCCTTTTGGACATTATTTATTCTCCTTCGGATACTGTTCCTGAGTGTGTTATTTCCCTTGATGCAGAGAAAGCATTTGATCGGGTTGAATGGGACTACTTGTTTAATGTTCTTGACAAATTTGGTTTTGGCCCCAATTTCATTACATGGGTGCAATTAATTTATTCACATCCCACCGCAACCATTCGTACCAACTCTCAGATATCAAAACCCTTCAGTCTACATCGAGGAACTCGCCAGGGATGCCCACTGAGCCCTATGCTCTTTGACCTGGCAATTGAACCTCTTGCCACTGCTTTACGGTCCTGTGACACAATTTCAGGAATCTGGAGAGGCGATATTGTTTTATGCTGATGACCTTTTACTTTTCATTTCTCATCCGACTGACACGCTGCCCTCCGTTTTATCATTACTTGAGGAATTTGGAATAAACTCTGGTTACAAATTAAACCTGAGTAAAAGTGTAATTTTCCCTGTCAATACCCTGGCGCAGACTCTTGACTTTGGTAAATGGCCTCTTAAAATTGAGAAGACAAAATTCTCTTACCTGGGTGTTACAGTTACGAGGAGGTATAAAGATTTATATCAAGAAAACTTTGTCTCTCTGTTGAATCAGACAAAGCAGGCATTATCCCGATGGTCACCGCTTTCCATTTCCCTCACAGGCCGTATTAACTCAGTCAAGATGGTCACTTTACCTAAGTTTTTATATCTTTTTCAAAATATTCCTGTTTTTATCCCTGGTTCATTCTTTGTTCAGTTAGATTCCATCATTTCATCATATCTGTGGCAAGGAAAACGTCCACGCTTAAATAAGACACATCTCCAAAAAACTAAGGCCGCAGGCGGTCTTGCCCTTCCAAATTTCCGCTTTTATTATTGGGCAGCAAACTTGCACTGTCTAGCATTCTGGTCATTCTATTACAACAGGCCTGACAGCCCTGACTGGGTAGAGATGGAGTCACAGTGTTCTGGGAAATGGTCCTCCGTGGCTTTCTTGGGATCCTCACTCCCGCTTCCACCACTTACAACTGTTATAAATCCAGTTATAAAACACTCACTAAAAATCTGGGCACAATTTCGTAAATGTTTCAATTTCTCTAGTTTCTCTCTCTATAGCCCTATCATGTCTAACCAACTTTTCAAACCCTCATCTCAGGACTCTGTTTTTAAAGAATGGCAAAGAAGGGGTATAGTACGCTTCAATGACTTGTTTCTCAATAACACTTTAGCTTCATTTCAACAACTATGTGAAAAATTTAGTCTTCCCCAGTCCAATTTTTTTAGGTATCTCCAAATACGGCACTTTATGATCCCCCAAACTCTGATAGACAAACTATCTACACTTGGACTAAGCCCCTCCATTTGTAACTGGGTACTAGACTTCTTAACAGACAGACCACAGTCCGTGAAGATTCACAACTTCTCCTCCTCCACCATAACCCTCAGCACTGGCTCTCCTCAAGGATGTGTGCTGAGCCCCCTTCTGTTCACTCTGCTCACATATGATTGTACAGCCACACTTCCAGGCTGTCATATTGTTAAGTTTGCAGATGATACAGCGGTGGTGGGATGCATCACAAACAATGATGAGTCCAGCTACAGACAGGAGGTGGAACACCTGGAGAGCTGGTGCAAAGAGAATAATCTTCACATGAATGTGAAGAAGACAAAGGAGATGATTGTGGACTTCAGAAGGAATAAACACACCCACGCCCCACTGAACATAGGTGGATCTGCAGTGGAAGTGGTCTCCAGCTACAAATACTTGGGTGTACACTTGAATGATAACCTCAGCTGGAGCAACAACACCACCAGCCTGATCAAGAAAGGTCATCAGAGACTCTACTTCCTCAGACGACTGAGACGTGCTGGTCTGAGCAGCCCAGTTCTCACCTCGTTCTACAGGTGTGCAGTGGAAAGCGTCCTGTGCTCCAGCATCAACGTGTGGCATGGAGGCTGCACAGTTGCAGAGAGGAAAGCTCTACAGAGAGTGGTGAAGGCTGCACAGAAGTCTGTTGGAGTCAGTCTCCCCACCATCACAGACATTTACACCTCCAGATGCAGGAAAAGAGCCACCTGCATCATGAAAGACCTCACTCACCCAGCACACTCACTCTTTGCCCCACTCCCCTCAGGACGGAGGTTGAGGAGCATCAAATGTAGAACCACTAGACTGAGGAACAGCTTCTACCCTGAGGCTGTTAGACTCATGAATGAATAAATAAAAATAAAATAAAAATAACACTGCAAAATATCACATCATGCTGATGCTGATCTGTTTTCTTGTTGCTGTGTTCATCTGTGACCATCTGCTCATACAGACTCATGTTCGCGCTGCTGTTTATAATGATGTTTTTTTCCACTATACAGTATTAGGGCTTAGTGTATTACTAGTTGATGTTTTTCTTAGTTAATTCTAGACGTTATTACTGTTTCTCTTGCATTTGTTGTTGGATGTAACTGGGACCCCGTGTACATAATCTCGTTTTCATCACATGCGGTGCAAATGACAATAAAGACTCTCTGACTCTGACTTATTACTCTTCATTTGTCCAGCCTCTCCATTTCAACTGATAGCAGTATTGTTGACACTATTCTTTCTCTAGACCCAAATAAAAAACAGTCCATTTCATTCATTTACAGTAAACTATTGGATTTGAAGCGTGCTTCCTCAGATAAAATCAAGGCTGCTTGGGAAGAGGATCTCGGCTCCTCTATTTCAGAGGACTCTTGGACCTCCATACTCAAACTGGTGAGCTCCAGTTCTCTCTGTGCTAGACATTGTCTAATACAATTTAAAGTGGTGCACAGAGCTCACATCTCTAAACTGAAATTGTCCTCTATGTATCCTGATGTCAGCCCATACTGTGTGAGATGCAAACATGCTGAAGCCTCTCTCTCCCATATGTTTTGGTTTTGCCCATCTCTGAACAAATATTGGCGGGAAATCTTTCAGACTTTATCACATGTACTAGATACACGCCTGAACCCTGACCCACTGATTGCTCTGTTTGGTCTTGTAGAGGGCATGACAAACCTAAATAAAAACCAACAACATGTAATATCGTTCACCTCTCTCCTGGCCAGACGAGCTATTTTGCTTAGGTGGAAAGAACCGTTTCCACCCACTCACGCTCAGTGGTTGGCTGACATCATGTCCTGTTTAAAGCTGGAGAAAATCAGATTCACACTCCAACAGAAAGAGGGTAAATTTGAGAATGTCTGGGGACCTTTCCTGAATCTGTTCCAGTCTCTTTGACAACATAACTCATTCAGGTTAATGCAGTCTCTTGGCTATTTTACCTTTTATTTATTTTTTTCCCTTTTCTTTTGGCAGTGATTGGGTAGGGATTATTTTCTACATGTTGTAACTTAGATTGATTGTTGTGTTTTTTTGTTGTTGTTGTTGTTTTTGTTTGTTGTTGTTGTTGTCTGAAGAAAAAAAAATGAAAAATTCAATAAAAAAGATCTTGAATTTGAAAATGTTTTTGGAAATTCCATACTGTTCCCATTGCGGTAAGCTTTCAATCCTTTGGAAAACATAGTCTGTTACCCCTTGGAAAACTGAGTCTGTGATCCCTTGGAAACAAAGTCTTATAATCCACAGCAGTAATTCCACAACGATTGGGTTTTTTGATTTCATCAGCAACAATGGATTTTTAATCACCATGTAGAGAGGATCCCTCGATTGACGCAGAGGAGGCGACCTTTGGATGAAGGTTGAAGACCAACATTGGAGTAGCAGGTCCCCACATCGAAGGTTGCAGGCTGGATGGCTTCCAGTCGGTGCCACCCTGGTTTTATGTGTCATGCGAGTATGTGGTTTTAGGTGGGCTTATGACAGGGATTTTACATTAGGCCCTACCTATATGCACCTGGTATGTGAGCTATCATGGTTTAGATCAGTTACAATTACCAATTAAGGGGTGGATCCATGCTTTAAAAATCAGATGTAGGGATCTATACCTATAGAATTTTGGAGGGCTTCTGTAACGAAGGCCTCTTCTTCCAAACTATTCCTCCATTCATTATTTAGTTTAGGTTAAACTAAAACGGAAAAATGAAATATAGTTTGGTCTAAATGTCTGTCTTTTAGACGAGCGACGTAGGATTTGGTATTCCTATAAATTTTGAAGTCTATGGCTATGGCGAGACTCATCAAAATGAATAGATCTAGAATAGAAACGATCGAATCGGTCCTACCTAAATGATTGGGAGAGCAATGTAGATTATAGTACTTTAAGTAGTATTAATCTACAATGACTCTTCAAAGATTGAGATTTTTAATAAAATGAACAGCATGTTGGCATAGTTAAATCCATTTAAGTCTTCAACTAACATTAATCAAAACCTCTTTTGGCTAGGAGTGTTCAGAAAACAATAACAACTTCAATAACAACAGAAGTAGTAATCAAGCAACTAGAAAACAACGTTTCACTACATCAAACTCACTCTGTCGTCAGATTCCAACGTGTCCAACGTGTCACACACAAGAAAAACAGGTCTTAGCTTTACAACCGATGTCAATTAAATCCTACAGATTTAAACGGTTGTTAAGGTTAGTTTTTGTTGTGGGATTTATACTTAGCGTTTCTAAGTTCTAGTTGGAACGGTTTATTTTCGCAACTAATATAGTTTAAACTGTTTAGTTTATTTACTATCTTGCGTTTGGATGACCTTATTATCCTATAAAACCGGTGAGTTTGTGAGATCTTCTTCGTTTGCGGAGTCATTGAACGCCTCAAAAGGTTTGATCTGATTTCGATGTACCCACTTAACAATTGGCCGTTTGCGACCTTTGCTGATTTTGATGCCGTAGACAATTGAGCACATTTTGTCTGTTATCAAATGAGGTCCCGTCCAGCTGGGCATTAGTTTGCGGGCGAGAGTACCGGTCCCGGACTCTCCTTTCCCGGTTGCAGGGGCAAACGTATAGTACCAGACTCTATCTCCCACTTGGAGTTCATCGTGAGAAGCCTTCTGGTCATAGTACGCCTTGCGTCCCTCAGCAGATCTTTCCAGGTTTTGCTGGGCAAAAGCAAAAGTGTTTCGGAGGTGTACATTCAAGTCTTTCATGTATTGTTGTGTGGTGTAGGCTGTTGCCATGGTGGCGTCGCCTGGTTGGTACAACAGGTGTAGAGGGAGAGTCATTTGTCGACCGGTCATCATCTCGAAGGGAGAGATGCCAGTTGATGTGTGTGGAGTGGCCCTAATGGCCATGAGGACCAGAGGGAGTTTCACATCCCAGTCCTTGTGGTTTGCGGCTACGTATTTCTTCAAAATACTCACCACCGTTCTGTTTGCTCTCTCTACTTGTCCTGAAGATTGTGGGTGGTAGCCAATATGGAAATCAGCTTTGACGCCAAGCGTCTTCCACAGTTCTTTCATCACTTCACCTGTGAAATGTGTACCTTGGTCTGAGTTCACCCTAAGGGGAAGTCCAAACCTGGAGAATACATGATTCATTAGCAAAATAGCAGTTGTTTGTGCTGTGTCGTTAGGAGCTGGTAGGCATTCTACCCATTTGGTAAATGCACAGGTTACCGTGAGAAAATATTTATTTCCTCTAGAGCTCTTAGTGAGTGGTCCCACCCAGTCAAACTGGATGTCAGACCATGGAAATGAAATGCCTCTGCTTTGCAGTGGTGCTCTGTGGAGTGGTCTGGTTGGCTGAAACTGGCCGCAGACCAGGCACCCTTCAATGTAGTCTTTGACATCCTTTTTCATACCAGGCCAATAGGCAATTTGTTTCAATGCCGTCAGCGTGGCTTTATCTCCTTTGTGTCCTGCGGACGGGAGATCATGGGCATGAACTAACATCACCCCCCTGTGGCCATGAGGAACCACAAACACTGGTGAGGACGTTGGTCCATGGGCAAAAGTTAGGATGCCTTTGATCAGTTTTAGCTGTGTGCGCAGATGATAGAGTACTCTAAGGTCTGGATCAGAATCCAGCTCGTCTTTGGATGGAGTATTATTGTCCGGGTCAGTCAGGTACAGCATCATGGACTTGATAGCAGGGTCCAACTTCTGCAGTTGGATGATGTCTGTGTCAGTCAGTGCAGGTCGCACAGAGACTGCGTTGTCGGCAGGTCTGGCTGCGGCCTGTGCACGTGTGACTGCCATAACCTCAACAGTAGGTTGTATTGGCAGAGTCTTGATTAACCAGGAGGGGTCAAAGGACCATAGCTGACCTCCGTCGGCTTCTTCCTTGGCTAAAGAATCTGCAATGTCATTGTAATACTTGTCATCGCCTGGGACTCTTGAATGTCCTGGAACTTTCTTCCAGTAGACCTGTATGTCGTGTGACTTCACCAAGTGATCACACGCCATGAAAAGCTCTTTGTGTTTGACTACCTTCCTGTCGCTCATGAGAAAACCGTTCTGTTTCCACACAGCGAGATGACAGGCAAAACTCAAACGAGCATAGTTAGTCAGTGCAGATGACTAGCATCTTGATGGAACGTTCTACAACCAACTGGAGAGCTATTAGGATACCTGCAATCTCAGCGTACTGAGAAGTCTGAGAGCCCAAGCTGTAGTTGAAAGTGCTCTGTTGAAGGTCATGGAAGAGGACACCTCCAACACCTGCCTTGCAGATGTTGTCGTTGCGGAATGCAGATCCATCCACGTACAATGATGTCATACCTTTACAGATATTATCATCAAAGAAGTAGGGGTGGGCGATATATCGAATATACTCGATGTATCGCAATATTTTAAATGTACGATGGTTAAAAGGGCTATATCGTGTATATCGAGGATCCTCCTGCTGTCGCGCGGGCCCCCACTCGCCCCCCTCCTTCCTGCAGGCTGCAGGAGCCGCGCGCGAGACTTTCAGCACAACATGTAAACACGGCAGATATGAAGAGCGCTGCACGCTGCTGAGGGGGGAAAACAATGTTCTGAGCTAGTTTGGATTAAATTGTCAGATGAGGGCATAAAAAATGTTTTTGTAGACGATGCTGAAAATAGTCCCGAAGAAAGGTCTGAACTACGAATCTTTTTCACCATTTAAACAGCGGAGTGGAGCATGAACGGCAGAACCAAGTGTTTTTACAGCTGCTGCTTCCTTAAAACAAACCACGGGTCTGAGCTTAGTCATGCGTGCACCGCAGAGAGAGGTGGAGACATTAATAAATCAGCATTTTATCATTATCGCTAAAGACACGGTCCTTAGCGGCTAACAAGATGGCTAACGCGTTAGCCGTCTTCTTCCACAGCTGAGACTGACCGTGTCTTTAGCGATACAGCTGATTTAATAATGTCTCCACCTCTCGGTTCACGTTTCTGAGTGGAGGCTGTCGTGTTTTACACAAGGATTCAATGCGACACTTTGTAGAGCAACTTTAGAGAACGTCTTCGTGAATCCGGAAACAACCCCTGACCCTTTCACAATAAAACCGGATACAGTACACAGAGGCTCACTGTGATAAATCTGTTCTTGTTCAGAGGTTTTGCAGACATTGCCTGAACTTGGCACAGTTTGAAACTTGTGCACATTTTGTGGTTTGTTGTTAAAAATTACTAGCACATGCAAATAGTTGAGAGTTGTTACCTGTGACTGTTCTGGGTCAGTAAATTTTATGGCCACTGTTTACACTTTTGTTTTTGTATTTTAAAGGCCTTAATTGTTTTGATTTAATATTTTTTTAATGTTAAAAGCACAAGAGCACCTTTTTAAGTTTAAATTATGTATTCTTCCTTTTTGCTTGAAGTACTTTTTATTTATGTGTGCAATTGATGGTTAAAATAAAATATTTAAGTTTGTTCAAATTTAGTGTTGACATTTTTTAATCAATTTTGAATCATTTTTTCATTGATTTTGGAGATATCGCGATATATATCGTGTATCGTGATATAGCCAAAAAATATCGCGATATAATATTTTCCTCATATCGCCCAGCCCTACAAAGAAGTGGTGATTCGGATCCTCCGTCACTAAGGGTCTTTCCTCAGCTGGCGGTTGGGTGGCTGGCACATCTTGTGTGCATTCCTGGCAGATTGCCAAGTCAGTACCCAAATGTGACTTCTTATTTTGCCCATAGCGGATGTTCAGGTCAAAACTCTGAAGCGCCATGAACCAAGTTGCAACACGTGAGTTTGTCACCACGCCATCTCTGATGCGTTTGCTGTTCAAGAAAGTCACTGGCTGGTGGTGTGTTTCAACAATGATTTTCTGTCCACCAATGTAGCTGGAGAAATGTTTTACTGCCCACACCGTGGTCAGTAGAGCTTTCTCACAGTCCGAGAATCTCAACTCGGGGCCTGCCATTGTCTTGCTGGTGTAGGCCACCACACGTTTGTCTCTGTCGTGTATTTGGTACAGACCTGCACTCGTGCAATGAGCCGAAAAGCCCACTTCCAAGTGAAACTCCTTGTTATAGTCTGGGTAGACCAAACATGCGGCTGGCTTGATCCTGTGTATAAGAGCGTCCATCGCCTACTGTTGTTTGTCAGTCCAGACAAACCGAACGTCTTTCTTTAAGAGTACAGTCAAAGGTTTTGCTATATCTGCATAGTTCTCAATGAATTGGTTTGAGTAGTTGCACACGCCCAGAAAGCTTTGTAGTTCCTTGAGATTGGTGGGGACTTTGAGATTGTCAAGGCCTTGGGTACGAGCAGTGTTGGGGTAGTTACCCAAAATAAGTAATTAGTTACACATTACTAGTTACTTTTAAAAAAGTAACATATTACACTACTTAGTTACTCGGTTCTGAAAGTAACTTAGTTACATTACTTTCGGATTACTGTAATACCTGAGATTTAACCTGTATTAATTTTTATCTTTCAATAATATTAGAGATCTTTTTGACACTCATTTTTGATGAAAAAGTAAAACAGCAGTGCTACATAACAAGCACAATGCATATGTATTGTTAGGCTGATTGGTGACTCTAAATTGACCCTAGGTGTGAGTATGAGAGTGGATGGTTGTTTGGTGTGAGTGAGACAGGTCCCTCTTGTAAATGAGTCCCCGTGACTCAACGAGGCTAGCCTGTATAAATAAAGGTTGAATGAATGAATGAATGTAAACGTGCCATTCAAAAGGTATGACAATATCAAAATGTTAAACTTCTGTTTTAAAAAAATAAAACAAAATAAAAAATAAAACATCTGAAATGTTTGTTTACAAGTTTGTTTACCTCAGCCTTTGGTTGCCTGGCGGTGAAATTCAAGCCGAGCCTGCTTAAACGGTGGCGGCATCAAACTTGCACCATCCCTCTGCGGCTCTTTAGCAACTAGCTTAGCATTAGCGTGTTGTCTTTGTAAATGCTTGTAAAGATTTGACGTCGAGTTCGCAGCAGTAGACAGTGTCTTGTTGTGGCCCAGACATAGCTTGCACACTACTGTAATGTTCTTGTCCTTTCTCGTGACAAAAGAAAAATAATATGAATACTTCCATCCATAAAATGACATCGCCGTATGTCTATGTACCTTTATATGTCTATGTACGTTGACGTATGACGTTCCGACGTCATCGCGTACGTCTTTGTTTTCCCCACGTGACAGTCTGCTCCATAGATATCTATATATAATGTCTATGGTCTGCTCCGTCGTCCTCGTCCGGGTCGTCCCACAACTATTCTCCGAAAGGTAAAATAAAATAAATAAATAAAACTATTCTCCGAAAGGTCCTGATTGTAACGCAAGTAACGAATGTAAGGTTTTGTTAGTAACTGTAATATATTACAGGCATTTTCACAGTAGTGCGTTACACTACTACGTTACTGAAAAATGTAATGTCATTACTGTAACGCGTTACTAATGCCTCTTATCAACAGGTCTGGTTCCTGTAAGGTCCCATTGTGGCTAGTTTGGGCCAGTTCCTATGGGACCGGTTTATTTCTGTATCCATGCGCGCATTAGGACCCCTTTAGTGGGCGTGAAGTTCTCCTGCAGTGGGCGGGTAGTTCTCCTGCAGTGGGTGGATCATTAATATCAACGCTTCTAACCAGCTGGTGGCGCTAGTGATACATTAAGCTCTTTACGAACCACCACTAACAATAGAAGAAGAAGAGCTGGGGAAAACAACACACAACAAAATGGATGACCTCGTTGCTTTTTTCAACGTTCTGCTTTGCCTGTTGCTTTTTCAAAGAGTAGAAGAACTGAGCAGAGTTGGGAGGGAAGCGATTTTCAATCACAGAAGACACGTTATTTTCAGGCGTCGAAGAGAACTTCTGTTCAGACGTTTAACAGCAATCCGAACCATGGAAAGGCTGCGTTTATCCACACAAAACACTGAACAGTCTGGAGCAAAGTAGAGTTTTTGAACGTTTAAATGAAGTTTCCATAGCATAGCATAGTTCATTACTTATTAATAAACTACATTACATTGGACTCTGGAAAAACCTTTTAGTGTTTATGCTTAACCTTGCAGCTTATTAAATTAAGCTATCGCACATTATCTCAACAATTGAAGTGATGTTTAGCAAGAGGAAGCTAGGCTTTTTTAACTTCGATTTGATCCTCTATCCATTAAAAAACTACATGATTTGAAAAACATGGCTATAGTGTTTTAAATTTAAATCCTGCTGTGCTCCATTTTACCAGTCAAACTCACGGAGATATTTTTTGACCTTGGGTAAACATGCTGCAGAAGCTGCTGGATCCACAGGATGGACATCAGGCCACAGGTGTTTGAGATGCTATGATGGAGAAACTCCTGAATGAGGATGATTATAAACAGATTACACAAATCCTACACCTTTATAACTGTACTGCTATGTAGATTGATTTACAAAACATGGAAATAATGTATTATGGCTACAATTTCCAGTACTCATTACAGAAAAAACAAAACAATAGAAAAGCTACTCCTTATTTGTAACTGTCACTAATCATCTGAGGACCTTTGTCAATTTAATGAAAAATAGTGTGTGTGTGTGATTCAAGTTATAAAGCTGTGCTTTGCCGTGAGCTTGGGTTATGGAGATTGACACATGCCGAACAATCTCCATTTTGCAAGCTTACAGAACGCCACAGCTTTATAACTTTATTCACACACTCCATTTTTCATTAAATTGACATTGCTCCTCAGATGATTAGCGAAATGTCTTCACTTCAAATGAAAGTCTTTTTTTTTTTATCCATTTTGGTTTGGATTTGACATGTAAAGGATAACATAGAATCTTCACCAGTGTCGTTATAGGTTAAAAAAAAACAAAGTTACTTTGCTTATCCTACACTATTGACTTACAACAAAAATGCTGTAAGCGCTTCACTTTTGAAGATAAGATGGAAGCACAACTTACAATTGTGTTTTTATTAGAAATTAAGGCATACAAAACAAGAAAAAACTTTTTTAAGGTTTAGAAATATACATCTCTCGTAACTTATCGGTTTGCCATGGAACGGGCAACCGTTTCCAGCACCCCAAGGAGCGCTTGATTGAAAGCAGCCCTCTGGTCAGCCTCCTGCCTTCGTTGTGCTGCTTCCTCTCTTCTTAAAGCCATTTCCTCCCTCAGAATGGCTTGCTCCTGCTCCCTCGCTGCGTCAGCTTGACGTTGACTCTCCGCAGCAGCGGCCTCACGTGCTTTTTGGGCTTCCTCGATGGTTAACCGGAAGTGTTCCTCTCGCTGTGCCCGGTTCTTCTCCTCCTGTTCAGTCTGAGCTGTAATAAAGCTTTCAGCTACAGTTGTCGCTTTGCGCTTTCTATGACCTAGATAGAACAAACAAGAAAATGGCTGTTAGACAATGAAGTACAGAATGATACAGTTTTTAAATACGTTATTGAAGTTTTAGTTCCTGCTAATTTTGAAAAAAGATCGTAACATCAGGAATATGATTCTCTTCATAAAGCAATCTTGCACCTTTATGGTGGTAAGCAAGTGGGTATAAACAAATGACATGTATTCTTTTTCAAGAGTTTGTGTGAATTTAGAAAAAGAACAAGGCCATCATAAAACAAAAAAAAAAAACACACTGAATAATATGAATTATAAACTTGATGAATGAAAGTTAAAGTAATAAATGAATAATACATTTTAGCATTAACACAATTGAATAATTGATAATGTAGTTTTACTACATGTACGTTGTTTTACAAGAAAATAGTAAACACAACACAAAATTACTATCAACGTGATGTTAGACACGTTTGGTGCTGCTTCATACCTAGTAAGGGGTGTTGGGTGGGGCCTTTCTGCTGCGTGTTGACCGGCGGAGTGGATGTAGAATTCCTTGAAGCTGTACTTGGAGATTCAGTGGTCGGGGAAGGGTTTGAAGTGGGAAGGCTTGGAGAGTCAGAAACAGAATCTGAAGAGCCTTCTTCTTCTTCATGGACACTGTCTGCATCAAAAAAAGAGTGCAAAAACAGAAACAAAGTACAGTTAACATTGATGCCAAGTAATGACGACGTAACAGTGTGAGCCTCATTTGTTAAGATAGTGTATATACAGAATTTCTTGAATTAATTCTAATAGCTATTAATATAAATTTAATGCCATTACAATGTTTTTAATACTACTACAACACTGAGCTGGAACCATTGTATTTCAGTTCAGAGCAACTAATAGTAAAGTGATAAATTACTGTAATTTTCTTCCTAAAGTTTGGTAGTAAATGTAGTTTTATAACTATTTTTGTATGCTGGATACATCAAGTTGCTTCTTGCCTCAATAAAAAGCACTGACCTACTTGTTATTTAAATCTAACCCACGGCAAATAGTTATTTAACTTTTCACACACACAACATAACTCTAATGGCAAACAAAAAACTTGAAACTTGAAACCAGAATAGTTTAAAATAATTCATCATTGAACACATGCAAAATTCAAATAGAGGGGGGAAAATAATAACAGCTGTACTGTATATTTCTGCCTGTAAGTCTCTGTTTTTAACAAAATTTACATGCCCTGGGACTTATAGGCCAAAGTGACATATTTATCGAATTTTTCCCATATTTATAAACCATTTTTGGACAGATATAACCGTTTCCATTTAGACTAAACCAAAAACAGCTGCACCACCCCGGTGAATTTGACCATTAAAGTGCATTTATTAAGCAAATGATAGACTGACACGCAACTCTGCTATAATTTACAGCTAAGAAACAATTCTTTAGGAGCTTTTTTGTTGTTAAATTTAAGATAAACGAGCGCATGCCTTCTTCCTTGTTGTTGTCGTCCCGCACGCGCGTGCAACAGCACCAAGCGCCAAACTATCTTTACAGCAGATTATTAAATCACGTTTTTAGTAAGAAAACGTTAGACTGAGACACACCTATGCTATAATTGACAGCTAAATAATTGTTTATGTATTTTTCTTCAGAGAAAGGGGCCGCTCCGAGTCCTCCCTCCATCTTTTTTTTTTTTCAGAAAAGCCTCTCGGCTGTTGCTGAAGTCTCCGGTGGTTTTTCAGTCCAAAAACGCTCAGAGAGTTGCATGACTCACTGGAAATATGTTTAAAGTTATAAAACACTCACCATCTACTATAGACTCCAGAAGAGAAGTGCTCCTCCGACTTGTTGTTCTCGATTTTTGGCAGCATGGCAGCTTGCATTTCCTGGAAGACTTCTTCTTCTTCTTCTTCTTCTTGGCGGATTGCAAACAACGTTCAGGTGCATACCGCCACCTACTGGAGAAGACTGAATCTCCGCCCTCCGACCTAGGACTACGCCCCCTGACCAATCAGTGACCACACTGTGCTGATGTCATAACTGGACCCATGAGAACTGGTACTTTGTACCTAGTTGAGGCAGGCACCAAAATAGGTCCGGTTTCACGTGAACAGGACCCTGTGGGTACACTCCATAACTAGTTGTTAACTAGTTACGAACGAGCCCGAACGAGCGCCAACAGGACCTGTTGATAAGAGGCATTAGTGAACGGCGGTTTTGTCAGGAAGGCATCTTTGTCCTTCCTGGACGAAGGACAAATGGTAAATGGAGCTTATTTATATAGCGCTTTCCAGCCCCCTATGAGGGGCCCCAAAGCGCTTTACAATACCAACCATCCAACCATTCATACACACATTCATACACCGGTAGCGGCAGACTGCCATGCAAGGCGCCATCCAGTCCTACCGGGAGAAACTCGGGGTTAAGTGTCTTGCCCAGGGACACAACGACACATGGTGTGGGGAAACGGGATTCGAACCTCCAACCTTCCGATCGGTGGACGAGTGCCATTACCACTATGCCATGGCTGCCTATCTGCCTATCTGCAAGCTACATGCTGAGTGAAATAAAATTGAATAAAGTTGTTTCACTCCAGTTTTCATGTAAACATTCATACTTTTGAGTGTGGAAAAATGATTGTGTTATACAACAAATACAGAGCTTTATCATTCAATGGGTCTCTGACTTTGTACAGTACTGTAATAGATTTAGTATTTTTATTCTTACATAATTTGTGTTCTCTCCATATCAGTTTGTTCATTCATTCATTCAACCTTTATTTATACAGGCTGGACTCGTTGAGCCACGGGGACTCATTTACAAGAGGGACCTGTCTCACTCACACCCAGGGTCAATTTTAGAGTTGCCAATCAGCCTAACATGCATGTTTTTGGACTGTGGGAGGAAACCGGAGCACCCGGAGAAAACCCACGCATGCACGGAGAGAACATGCAAACTCCACCCAGAAAGGCCCCCGGACCGGGATTTGAACCGGGGACCTGCTCGCTTAGAGGCAGTCAAAGTCAAAGTCAACTTTATTGTCAGAAATACAATACAGGTAGTCCCCGATTTACGAGCGCTCTGATCTACGAGGTTCCGGACTTACGAGCTGGCGAATTATTGGAAAAAACGCAAAAAATACTGAGTTTTCCTGTGTTTTTTCACCACAGTTCGTTAGCTAAACATGTGGACACACGTTTCCGATCATTTTTATGCACTCATAAGCAGTTTTTCGATGAAAAACGAGTGTTCGTAGTCGCGCTAGCAAAACCGTTCCAATTTACGAGCGAAATTCCGGACTTACGAGAAGCGTGGCGGCCGTTCCAAATTACGAGATTTCCGGTTTACGAGCGCCTCGTTGTAACGGATCTCGCTCGTAAATCGGGGACTACCTGTATGTACAGGACATACACAGGACCGAAATTGCGTTTCTCTCAGTCCCTCGGTGCAACAGTAACCATCTAAACACTAAACACTAAAACATTTAATAAACATAACATAAAATAGTAAAATAGTAAAAAAGTGTAACACTGTCCTGAGTTTTTTCATAATAGTATAAAAGTATGAAAATTTACACCAACACTGAAACACCAAACACCCCTAAAACACCAAACACCCAATGAACATAAGCATAAAATGAAATAATAAAAGTGTAATACTGTCTTGAGTTTTTGCATAGTAGTATAAAAAGTATAAAACGTATATCTATAAAATAAACTGAAGTTTCTAGCGTTGACATTTGCAAAGAGTCATCAACATCTCCAAAAGTTTGGTCTGTGTTGTAAAAAGCTGCACTTTGAACCTGCAGAAGGAATGTTG
>JBBPBX010074875.1:0-17478 GCA_038048925.1 Garcialebias charrua
ACTTTCACTTTCGTTTTGTTAAGCGCGGAGGTGACACTACGTGCGGTCAGTGAAAAGATCATGGAAGGGGGGAAAAGTAAGGGTGGTGCAGAGAAGAGAAGGAACAGACGCAGCTAAATGTACAACCATGATTGACACTGTTTCACTCAAACAGCAGCTGCAGCTTGAGATCAAACAGGTAAGACATGCTGTTGAACTTTACTGTAAACCACAGTTCAAGTTAATTATGAAGTCAATTAATTTTGTGGTGTGTGGCATTGTGACATAACATTCTGTTAAATAATTTAAATAATATATGAGTCTGGTGAAGACCTGCTCTATATGAAAAGTGCCCTGAGATGTCAGATGATTCAACTCTTTAATGAAATTGGCCTGAATTGATCAAAAGTCTTTGTAAAAAGGGGAGATTTGTGTTGAGTTATGACAATTTTTTAATGTGATTTAGTGTCAGGAGTGATGAGGGGATTGTTCTTGTCAGTATGAAGGAACAGGTGAGCTGTTCTAACTGTGTGTGAAATATAAACACTTTCTAAACAACAGTAGGGACTCATTATATTTTTATCATTAAAAGTAAGATAATAAATGCATAAAGCAATGAAAGGGAATAGTATGACAGTAATATGAAATAAACCTGCATATTTTGCTATTGAAAATATATTAATTGGTTAAATCAAAATTTGTTTTCCATATAAAATGTACTAAAGCTTTACAGATTATTGTCCTGATGCAGGCTCAATAAATTTAGTCCTCTGGACAGATTCTTCTTTGTATCAAAAAGACTTCTTCAGTCTGAGGAGCTGTGACAAACTCAGTCATCGTTCCTCCTTGATGGAGAGGAACGATGGTTTGAGAGAGGAGTAAAGGAGGCCATCTTTGTGAAAAGAAACCGTCCATCATTAAACAGAGGTGGAGGCCTCCGTGTTCAACTGTCCCCCTCTTACAATGCTGTGATTGCTAGTATCTTACCGTTCACATAAAATATTTGATAATGTTCTTATGGAAACAATTTTTGAATAATGTTCATAATGTGTTAATGCTACATGTTTGTCTCAGGCTACTTCTTGTTCTGCCATTAACTCTAAAATAGTTATTGAATAGATTATATATGTAGGTAAAACTAGATGTTGAACAACCCATTAAAATACACCAGAATCACCAAAATGCAGGAAATGGCATCTATTTTATTCAAAATTTTCTGAGAGAGGACCGCCACTGGCAATCTAGCGGCCGGGGGGGGGGCGTTGGGGTTGCTCGCCCAGGGCGCCAAATAGGCTAGGACCGCCTCTGGAAATAAACATCAGATTAGGAACTACTATATAATTATGCGTAATATAATAATTATTAAGCCCTATGTGATATTTATGGTGCAGTAGTAAAATTGCATTTTTTTCTTTATTTCATTTCAAACTGTTAAAATATATTTACAAAAAACATAAATAAAAACATAAATATTTCCACCAAAATATTCTGTAAACAAAACTAAGATGTTCAAAAAGGGAGCAGGAAAAAGCAATGACTTTTCCAGTCATGTCCATAAGTTTCCATACAGATTCTGAATCAAACTAGTAATTCCATATACAGTATACATAAATACCCATACATGCATATACAATTGTATACAAGCAGACATTCATGCATAGCTACGCATACCTACACATACATCAATATACCTGTACCTGCAGATACAAATTTACTTTCATATCACCTACAGAACAAATATTAATGCAAACACAGATTAACAAATTAACAGTTAGAATAACATCATTTTGTATCATTTGTTTTTACACACATTAATTTTGTAATCCTCATAGTTTCTCCTTAATTGTGCAATATTACATTTCTGTTTGTTAAATAAATTCAAATGAATTGCTTCTTAAAATGATAAAAATTTAATTTTACTGCCATAATACCTTGAAAGTGTGGTATTTTGACTATCACTGGACTATCATACAATCACATAATCCCTGTGGACCCAGCAAGCCTTGGGATTTCCATCCTAAACAACAACAGCAGCAACAAAGAGATTTGCAGTACGGCTCCTTCAGAGAACCATCAGAGGCAGCTTCAGGACTGACTCGTCACCGAGACAGACACATCTCAGCCGCATGCTGTCTGTACCGATAGTTTATTTATTTATTTATTTATTTTTGGGGGGAGCGACAGACACACATGGGCCGTGCGCTGTTTGTACCGACATTTTTAAAGTGGGGGTTGGGGGGTGTCAGCGTGAGGGTTCAGCATGAGGTAAGAGGCTGCCTTTAGCTTTTAAGCTGTGCACCTGCATTGCGAACTGATAGTTTAGTGTTATGTCAGTGCCTACAGGTGGTTTGGTAGACTGGGCGTTTGACTCTGTTGTCGGGGCAGTGTGCCCCGCTTTTATAATGGTAGGGGAAATACTGCACCACCTTTCACACCTCAAAAAGTTCTTCCACTGTAGACTTTCATCCCAAAAAATTTTCCTGAAGTTTCCATTCAATCAGTTCATGAGATAGTTTGCTGTCAGGCAGACAGAGTTATTGACATTATTCCCAACAAGTATCTTGAGCGTGTGCGTGTTGGGACAGGTTTCAGCTACTTTCGCACTAAACTTCAGATCAACCACTGCTCCTGTTTGCGGTTCATTATCGCCCTGACTCTGAGTGTGTGTTAGCAAAATATCTCCTGAACCACTGGAAACATTACAATGAAATTTGTAGAAAGTAATCATTGGATGGACATCTACGGTTGATAAACTATGCAGAAATAATTAACAAATGAATGATGTTGTAGTAGCTAAGGGCCATTCCAACCCATACTTTGATCAGGATACGTTGGACATCGTGTGAGATCACACCTAACTTTAATTTGACTGTGAGCGGGCGATAAAAAAGAATGCTGGATCTTTAATTTTCCTGGGATTTTTTCCCCCTGAAGATTCTGCATAAAAACCGAGTCACACGGTGAAGAATTCAACAAGTTTATTCATGTTTTGACAACAGGCAGCTTCGTTTAAGAGTTTCTGTCAACATACGTGAGACTAACAGGATGGTAATGTGTCAGTTCTCCACATGTTCTCCAGTTGGGATTATTTTAGAATTGCCACAATAATCCATGGCTTTGGAATTTTCTACCAAGAGTCTAAAGGTGTCCACCATGACTCTGTGGGTACGATGGTGATTTTAGAGCAGATTGTTCTGGGGTTCCTCAAGGTAATGTGCCTGAAGAAATGCTAAGGAGTTTTTTTTCTTGACTGTTCATTTTTGCATGAATTGAAAAAAATAGAAAGACACAACAACAACAAAAAAACTTCTTTTCACCATATCCTGATGCATGCTCAATAATCCAACTAGAAAAATCTAACAACATTAAATCAGGTCCTCTGGACGGATTCTTCTTTGTTGAAACGTTTAATCTTTTATCCAAAATACTTCTTCAGTCTGAGGAGCTGCAATAAACCCAGTCTTATAAATAGCACCTTCTCATAGTGGATCAATCAGTTTGCTGGAGACATGCAAAACTAGCTGTTCACATGATAAAGGAGTAGATAAGAAGTGCTTTGTGTTGTCATCATTGTATGTTTCCATGCAATGGCGAAATTAGTTATTTGCATTTAACTAATACTGGGATACACCCAGGTGGAGCAGTGGGCAGTTATGTAGGCAACCGAGGAGCAGTTAGGGATTAGGTGTCTTGCTCAAGGACACCATGACATGTGTGCATGGAGGGGAGTTGAACCTGCAAATTTCTAGTCCCAAGTCAGCTGCCTTACCCGTATTCCATCTTAGTCCCCAAATTCAATTTCAGAGGACCATCAGCCTAACAATCGATCATTAGTGCCCTGATGGCCACTTGCTATACATAGTTCCCATGTGACGTAACATAAGGGGCATTTCCGGGTTTTCCGCCATTTTTGTTGGCGGTACTTCCTTTCCTGACCACTAGTTGCAGTGTAGGTTACTGGCTGTGTAATATCAACCGCAAGGATCTGCCCTCGACAACATCAAGAATATGCTCCGATCACTTTTTGTCCGTTAAACAAAATATTCTATATAAATGGAGTAAACATGAGGGTAACCACCATATTGTGCCTTTAAACACGTACGGTGCCACCCAGATGTAAAGGATATATAGGAGGTCAATATTAATACTGACCTCTTTACCTTAATTAATTTACTTATTCAGATTGAATAGTAATTTCACGGATTCTTTTCTTTTTCCGTTTACCCAATATTTCTGTGATCTTTATGATGGATAAGTAAAACAGAAGCCATAGAGTGACAATGGAAACGTTAACTTAGTTTGGTATGCCAAAGACACTACCATTTATTTAAAATAAATCAACTAAATTAACACCATTACACTTGATTGACATGATTTCACTTTCTTGCAATTTAATACGTCAGCACATTTAAATTGTAACAACAGACATAAATACAGGATGTCATTATACTTAGTCTGTGGCTCTTAGCTTAAAATATAGTTACCAGCTTAGGATGGAGATAGAGAGATTTAAGAGGGAGAGGTTAAGAGAGGAAGTTATTTATCTTGAGTGTAACCAGAAATGACACTTTCCATCCGACTTCTGCTAAATTCCAGGTACGTTTGTAAACAGCTCTTTACCTTTTGACGACAGCCCGGTAAGAGAAGACCTTGTAGCTTTTCAGATGCACGGGTTCCTTGCGGGGCCAGTACATCTGAGCAGGTTATTCGTTTACCTTCCAACGTCTCCTGGTTTCGCGTTGGTCATCAGAAAATGCGTCAGCTCCTGGCCTCTGGCTCAAGATAACTTATTCCAGGAAGGAATAAACAAAGTTTTGAGCTTACGCTCGGTTCGAAGTGGACTCATAACAACATGTTATTAGTCTTTAACTGAATGACGTGTCCTTAGCGTTTGACTGACGTTCATTCAGTTCTTTGGGACGACCTCATGCTGAGGCTTACACCAGCAGACTTCTACCGTACCAGCAAAAGCTTAGAACCTTAGTAGAAGATCTGAGAGGAGAGAGACTTGTCTCTTCCCGATTGGTCCAAAAAGAACCAGTCGAGCAGTTCACTTGTTATCACGATTCAAGGTGAAATTCAGAGCAGAGAGAAATTGTTTAGGAAAAGTGTCTCAGTAAGGAGACTTTCAGACGCTAGTGAGAGTTTTAGCTGAAACTCAACAAAAACAACTTCTGAGAAAGGCAGTTTGACATATTATCTGAACTTTGACACCTTTTCATTTGTAGAAATGACACAGCATATACATATGTGATCATAAGACATATTGTAAATTACAACACTGTTCATGAATAAACACAGGTGATGCTCTGATTATATTTTGTATTAGAACAAAATCAAAGATAGAAATAGTCTCTTTTGAGTGAATCTGTCCTTTGATTCAAGCTAATAAAATAAATTGTGTTAAGTGTCAGATTACTGAAAGGTCAGTAAAGGTCATCTCTGGAACAGTTCAAAAATGCACAGGTGTATCAGAGCGGACACGGTCATGCCCACTACATAAATCATTTTGTGAAACAATGTCAGAACAATCTTAGAGTACAACTGTCTGTGTGTTGGAACTGTTTCTTTTTTTTCATGATTTAGCGGCTCTACTCCTGTGGTTAGCTTAGCATGTCGCTACTTTACATGCTAACCTCCACACGGTAACACTCGCAACAACAAAGTTATGGTTCTGGTCCGTGTTGAGCCTGGAATGTTTGTTGCCAGGAAGCTGTGTGTTATTTTAGTTAAACCTTTATTTAGCTGGTTAGATATGTTTGAGACAGTTTACACATCGTTTTTCCAAGATAGACTGAGTCAACAATGACATTACAACAGCTCTCAAAACATGACCCGCCATTAAACCAGAGTTATTAAAGCACACTTAAAATAATGACGTAAATAAAAGAAGAGAACAACTTCAACTTTATTATTATTAAGTCCCCGAGGAGAAAAATGCACATGAAGCTAAAACTGTACAAAAATGTGAGTAAATATCTGTTAAAGCATTTACTTAAAACATCTGTCATTAAATAGAATAAATACATGTGTGTGTTATACATAAACAGTATAACACACTGTGTATGTATATAATGTATATACTGTACACTAGGGGTGTTAACGAGATCTCGTTGTACGAGATCTCGCAATATTAAACTCCCGCGATATCTCTCGTTGAGAGGTAACGTTGTCTCGCGAGTCGCTAATGCTAGCAGCCCCTAGCAAGTCAGCGTCACGGACAGCATGGCTTCGCCGGATGAAGTTGCTATAGAAGACGCCCCAACTACTGATGGAGGGTCCCGGTGCCGCAGACGCCTCTACATTGATGGAGGGTCCCGGCGCTGCCGACGCTGCCCCGGATGTAAAGACACACTTGTGTAAACACCGGTGTGACCGGTGTTGCCAGATAGAGTCCCACCCACCCAAAGCACTCTTTACCCGCAAAAGTCAGAAGGAAAATCGCGGTGAACCGCCCAATCTGGCAACACTGGTGAGTGACGGCTGCAGATTCAGTGCTGATGCGGATATTTATGTTCAATTTTTGGAAAGTCCTGCGTGAATATCTATTTTTTTTTAAACAAAGTTGAACGTTCTAAGGTCTAAGGAGATTCAATCAGTAAAATGAAGACATCAGTTGAGTTTGTAATACATGTTAAAACAGAATAAAAGCCATTTTGCGGCATAAAACCGATCTTTGAAGTTTTCTTGAACTAATATTAAAATCTCGTCTCGTTCTCGCGAACTCTGTAATTTTTCTCGTCTCGTCTCGAGAGTTTTGTGTATCGTTACACCCCTACTGTACACACATGACACACACACATTGTATTTAATATACATAATATTTGAACACTGCAACATTGTCAGACTAGAACTATCAGTTTATGATTTTAGGTCCCCCTTTACTCTCATGTGAATAAAGCAGTGGGATTCTGTCTGTACAGAAAATATTCCATAACACAAGTTCATCTTTTGGGTATTACTACATTTGTTCTATTGAATTATTTCTTTTTTCAGGAAGGCCTACACACCAGTCAAACACAGACTGGTCTCCTACACTGAAGTTGACAGACACACTTACTCTGAGAAAGTCAGTAGCAGAGGAACAGCAGGAAATGACACAACCAACCGGCACAATAATTAATTAAATATTAAAGTAAATCTAAGATAAAATTATTAAAATCAATATAAAATTGAACATTTATCTTTGTGAATGAGTAAAAATGTAGGAGCAACTGTATTTATTTTTTTCTACTTTGAATAGAAAACTTGGAGTCTAATTTTAGACTTTGTGATGCAAACATGACAATGTTTACTAATCTTTTTTTTTCATTCATTCAATTCATTCATTCAACCTTTATTTATACAGGCTAGCCTCGTTGAGTCACGGGGACTCATTTACAAGAGGGACCTGTCTCACTCACACCAAACAACCATCCACTCTCACACTCACACCTAGGGTCAATTTAGAGTCACCAATCAGCCTAACAAGCATGTTTTTTGGTCTGTGGGAGGAAACCGGAGTACCCGGAGGAAACCCACGCATGCACGGGGAGAACATGCAAACTCCACCCAGAAAGGCCCCGGACCGGGATTTGAACCGGCAACCTTCTCGCTGAGAGGCAGCAGCTCTACCAGTTGTGCCACCGTGCTGCCCAAGGTACAGACGAATGAAGGGCCGAGTTCCATCCAAAGAAAAGATCCTAGACCTGGGTCCAGTCTCAGATCCTAGACCTGGGTCCAGTCTCAGATCCTAGACCTGGGTCCAGTCTTGGATTCCTGAGGGGTTGGCTGCTCCAATCGGGTGGTCCCACATGATGAGGAATCTGTTCCAGTTTGTTTCAAACCAGAAACTGCACTGATCTTCATCATTCCTTGTTGAAGAGTGTTTTTGATCTGGTATTTATTCTGTAGCCAGATCATTTTCATTAAAATACATAAAATCACCCACATTTCTCATATTGTATTCAGTTTCAACAGTTTTAAATTTATAATTACAGGTAGTCCTCGACTTACGAACGAGTTCCGGACCTGCGGGCTGTTCGTATGTCGAAAATGACGCAAGTCGGATCATATACAAAAAAAAAAAAATTTTTTTTTAAATAAATGAATAAATGTACAGTACTGTACAGTTACCAAGCACTTAGCCTATCCTAACACAGTTTTTAAAGATGAAGGAGTGAGTTGAATTGTCTCCCTTTCACATAAAGTGAAAGTAGCTCCCTTTATGTGAATGGAGCCTGCTGGGGAGGAGGGAGACAATTCAACTCACTCCTTAACTGTGTTAGGATAGGCTAAATGCTTGGTGACTGTACAGTACTGTACATTTATTTATTTAAAAAAAAATCTTTTTTTAATGAGATTTTAATGAGAGTAAGTCCGAAACGTCGTAAGTCAGGGGCGTCGTAAGTCGAGGACTACCTGTATAGCTTTTACTCTAAACTTTATCAGTCACCTCCTGGAGGAGGAACCATACAGCAACATGCAAGTTTTGTACATGTCAATAAAACACTAAACTGGTAAGTTGACAAAGAACAATCATTACATCTAGGTTTTATTTATGTGCAATAGAATAATGTCTAGTAGAGGTGACATCACACTCCTCTGGGAAACGTGTCAGGAGACAGAGGGAGAGGAGGAAAGTGAAGCATGTAGGACTGAGGGTTGCAACTTTAAATGTGGGGACAATGACAGGCAAAGGTAGAGAGCTGGCTGACATGATGCAGAGAAGAAAGTTGTTTTATGTGTCCAAGAGACCTAGTGGAAGGGCAGCAAGGCCCGCAGCATTGGAGCAGGGTTCAAACTGTTTTACCATGGTGTGGATAGAAAGAGAAATGGAGTAGGGGTGGTCCTGAAGGAGGAGTTGGCAAAGAATGTAGTAGAGGTGAAGAGAGTGTCAGATAGGGTGATGTGTCTGAAGGTAGAAGTAGAAGGTCTGATGCTAAACATAGTCAGTGGTTATGCTCCACAGGTTGGATGTGATGGGGAGGAGAAAGATACATTTTGGAAAGATCTGGATGAAGTGATAGAGAGTATTCCCAGGGAGGAAAGAGTGGTGATTGGAGCAGACCTGAATGGACATGTTGGTGAAGGAAACAGAGGGGATGAGGAAGTGATGGGTAGGTTTGGTGTCAAGGAAAGAAACCAGGAAGGACAGATGGTGGTTGATCTGAACCTGAGGGAGATTGGAGACTGTAAGGTTGTGGCAGGGGAGAGCGTGGCCAGACAGCATCGGATGGTTGTGTGTAGAATGACTGTTGTTGCGAAGAAGAGAAAAAGAGTAAAATCAGAGAAGAAGACCAAATGGTGGAAGCTAAAGAAGGAAGAATGTTGTGAGAAATTCAGAGACGAGCTGTTAAAGGCTCTGGGTGGTAAGAAAGAGCTTCCAAGTGACTGGGCTACTACAGCAACAGTAATTAGAGAGACAGGTAGGAAGGTACTTGGTGTGTCATCTGGACAGAGAATGGATGATAAGGAAACCTGGTGGTGGAATAGTGAAGTGCAGGACGCCATTCAAAGAAAGAGATTAGCCAAGAAGAAATATGACAGTGAGAGGACTGAAGAGAGGAGACAGGAATATAAGGAGATGGGACATAGAGCAAAGAGGGAAGTAGCTAAGGCAAAGCAGAGGGCGTACAATGAGTTGTATGGGAGACTGGACACTAAAGAGGGCGAGAAGGACTTGTACCGATTGGCAAGACAGAGGGATCAGGCTGGAAAGGATGTGCAGCAGGTTAGGCTTATTAAAGATGGGAATGGGAATGTTCTAACAAGTGAGGAGAGTGTGATGGGAAGATGGAAGGATTACTTTGAGGAGCTAATGAATGAAGAGAATGAAAGAGAAAGAAGAGTGGAGGTCATAGAAACTGTGGACCAGGAAGTGGGAAAGATTAGTGAGGGTGAAGTCCGGAAAGCTCTGAAAAGAATGAAGAAGGGGAAGGCAGTAGGACCTGATGACATACCAGTGGAGGTTTGGAAATGTCTTGGAGAGGTGGCAGTGAGGTTTTTGACTCAAATATTTAATGGAATATTTGAGGGTGAGAAAATGCCTGAAGAATGGAGAAGAAGTGTGCTGGTGCCCATTTTTAAGAACAAGGGTGATGTACAGAGTTGTAGCAACTACAGGGGAATTAAGTTGATGAGCCACACGATGAAGATCTGGGAGAGAGTTGTGGAAGCAAGACTTAGACAAGAGGTGACTATCTGTGAGCAGCAGTATGGTTTCATGCCAAGAAAGAGCACCACAGATGCCATCTTTGCTTTGAGGATGTTGATAGAGAAGTACAGAGAGGGTCAGAAAGAACTCCATTGTGTCTTTGTGGATTTAGAAAAAGCATATGACAGGGTGCCAAGAGAGGAGGTGTGGTATTGCATGAGGAAATCTGGAGTGGCAGAAAAGTATGTTAGACTGGTACAGGACATGTATGAAGACAGCAAGACATGTATGAGGACAGCAGGACATGTATGAGGACAGCAGGACATGTATGAAGACAAAAGAGACTATTTCTATCTTTGATTTTATTCTAATGTGATCAAAAGAATAACTTTCGTCATTTTCATGATGTGTGCTTTTAAGCTGTGTTATTCTGTGAGAGTTAAACTGTGTTCACTGCTGTGTTAAAGGGAAATATCGGGTCACAGAGACCCGACTGTTTTGTTTAGAAATAAGAAGACAGTTTAATCAGTTGTTTTTCATGAACAAGGCTCCAGCTTTCTCTGTCTGTTCCTAAACATTTCTCTCTGCTGCTGCTTGTAGCCTTGGACCTGATAAGGCAAGTGAACTCCTCTCTGTGTTCCTGCTTTTTAAGTCTAAGCTTTTGCTAAAGGCTTCAGAGTTGCTGGGAACTTCCAAAGAGATGTGAACTTTCCCAAGAGCTGGACACGTGTGGTCAAGAGCTAACGACCGGCGTCTTCAGCTAAGGACTGATAACAGGCTGTTATGAGTCTACTTCGAACAAGCGTAAGATCAAGAACTTTGTCTATTCCTTCTTGGAATAAGTTTATCTTGAAGTCAGAGGCCTGAAGCTGACATATTCTCTGATGACCAACGCGGAAGCCAGGAGACGTTGAAACGTAAACTAAAACCAGTTTTGGACGTGCTGGGACTAAAGGACTCTGTGCATCTGAAGGCTGGTGTCTTCCCTCTTACCGGGCTGTCGTCAAAAGGTAAAGGGCTGTTTACAAAACGTACTTGGATTTTAGCAGAAGTCGGATGAGAAGTGTCACTCTGGTCTCATGCTCAGGATAATTTTCTTCTTAAATCTTTCCTCCTATTTCTTTTCCCTCTCAACCTAAGCTGGAAACTATATTTTTTAAGTTAAAGAGCCCACAGACTAAAGTCAAAGTCAAAGTCAACTTTATTGTCAGATCTGCAATATGTACAGTGCAGGACATACACAGGACCGAAATTGCGTTTCTCTCAGTCCCTCGGTGCAACAGTAAACATCTAAACATTGAAACACTGAAACATATAATAATAGACATAAGCATAAAATAGTAAAACTAACACTGTCCTGAGTTTTTGCATAGTGGTATAAGAGTATGAAAATTTACACCAACTCTAAAACTAAAACATTAAACATTTAATGAACATAATACTGTCCTGAGTTTTTGCATACTAGTATAAAAAAAGAGTATAAAAAGTATAACTAAAATAAACTAAAGGTTTCTAGCATTGACATTTGCAAAGTGGCAAAGCAACGTATGAGTTAATGTACACAGTATATGTATGAGGTAATAGTTGATGTTGTTATAGAGGCAAAAAGTGGAATATGCAGTAAGGCACATTGGGCATCCCTAAATAAGACCGTTCAGAGCACACTGTATATGTATCAGCAATGGTGTGGATATTATATAAAAAAAAGATAAACCGTCCATCATTAAACAGGGGTGGAGGCCTCCGGGTTCAACTGTCCCCCTTCTACAATGCTGTTAATGCTAGTATCACTCAGCCCTCTGTGAATAGCAAACAACTATCAGGGTGCTAACGATCCATCGTTAGGCTGATGGTCCTCCTTGATCATGTGAGCAGTTGGTTTCAGGCTGTCATCAGTCAACTGGTTGATCCACTGTGAGAGGGTGCTATTTATAAGACTGAGCTGAATACAGTAGCTCAGACTGAGGAAGTCTCTCGGACGAAAGACGAAACATTTCTAGAATTTTTTTGCTTTGTTTTGTTTTGTTTTTTTGAATGTCCAAAGGACCAGACTTAGCTTTTTAAGATGTTATTAAAGTCATTTATATTTGAATCAGGTGGATGATAAACAACACCAACAATGACATTTCTAAAACCTGAAACACCTAAAAGCTCTACAAAAACAGATTCAGCAACTATTGAATCTGATTTCAAGCAGATATCTTCCCTGATTTTAAATATATAGTCACCCTGAATGTAAAGAGGTACTCCCACTCCAGTTCTATTTGTTCTCACATAATGATCTGAACTGTATCTAGGTAATTTAAAGGGTAGAGTAGTAGTAGAAAAAAGTCAAGTATCCATAGTTCAAAGCAGGAAGGTGTCAGAGATACAAAACTTGGTTTGTTAGATAATGGACCTCAGCTTATGACAACATGTAATACTGAAGCAGTTTGCTTATTTCTGAACCAAATTAGAAGGCCTTAAATTTGAGGGCCTCACTTTTAATTTAGGCTTTTCCGCTTTACGGAAGAACGACTGAGGAAAATGAGCAGGGTACCATTGGAAAGCTATCATTAATATGAAAAGAATGATGTCTCTCTCATCTCTGTGCATGCTTCCTAGCAACCGCAGCACAACCTGAAGTGTGTGGAGGGAGGCACCTTATGGTGACTTTACATAGGATATTTAGGTGTTCCCCATGTATGCTATCAGACATGGACATAAAACTATGCATGTATTTTCATGTCTACATGCTTAACACGCCCTGTAAATTTGAAACATATGTCTTTTTTATGAAGGAAGTAATAAAGCTTTGAAATTTTATGTTTTTTGTTATTTAAACATTTGCTGAACCATTGGACTTGTACTTTTGGACTAACAGTTTCAGCTAGAAACATTGTACAAGGATGATCCAGATACCGTTGGAAAGATCTTTTGAAGCCAAATGTAACTAGCCCTGTCTCATCTTTGTGCATGTTGTCTATGAGCTGTAAAATGCAGAGAAGTGAAAAAGGTTTAAAGACTCTACTGTACTTGTTGCACATAGATCCCTTTGGCTTACCGTGAAGTGGACTGGCTCTTTCACATCACTGTCTACCTGCTGGATGAAACCCACTACATTTGCTTCCATTTCTTTGCAAGCCCTACACTCATGGCCAACATTGTGGATAAATATTTACTATCTGCTCAAGTAGATCTCCAGTGCTACCTTAATTTTATGAACATTTTTAATTTTTCAAGCTGCTCTAGAACAATCAGATCATACAATGGTAAAACCATATTTTTGGACACCTCATGCATTTGTTAAATGTTGCATACAGAATCACTCTGAGGTTCAAATCCACAAAAGATATCCTTAGCTAAGGAGTAAACAGAGTGAGCAGATAAAAACTCAGATAAGTTTGATAGCTATACAGAAATGTGCTTTGCTATAAATAATGGAAGCGTTATATTTTTCACTTCATACCAAAATCTTGTTGGTTTTTATAAATGTTTCCGTTATATTGTGATAGTCTCGATTGACAAGATGTTGATACATGTAAAACTTATCTGCTTTGTTGTGGCTATAAGAATGTAGTTTATAAATTGTTTTTTATGGAACACAAAAATAGAGTGTGGTAAAAAATGGCTCTTTCAAGGTTTATATTTTTTGTCATTTGTGTACTTATCACAGACATCTATTATTCATTCATAATGTTTCAAAATAGCCATATTTGATCAAAATGTATATTCACTTATGCATATTTTAGGTCCCTATCCCTTAGAGATAGGGTGAGAAGCTCAGTCATCCGGGAGGGACTCAGAGTAGAGCCGTTGCTTCTCCACATCGAGAGGAGCCAGTTGAGGTGGCTCGGGCATCTGGTTCGGATGCCTCCTGGACCTGGACGCCTCCCTAGTGAGGTGTTCAGGGCATGTTCCACCAGGAGGAGACCCAGAGGAAGACCCAGGACACGTTGGAGGGACTATGTTTTTCGGCTGATCTGGAAACGCCTTGGGATTCCCCCGGAGGAGCTGTTCCAAGTGGCTGGGGAGAGGGAAGTCTGGGCCTCCTTACTTAGGCTGCTACCCCCACAACCTGATCCCGGATAAGCGGAAGACAATGGATGGATGGATGGATGGATGGATGGATGGATATTTTTAGGTATTGTATATATTTTAAGGTTGGACAAAATGTTGTGTTTAGGTATCCAACTAAACTTTATAAAATCCTCAGTTTTAAAGCATAGAGAATAATCATATTACCAACCCAACTAAACTTTATAAAATCTTCAGTTTTATAGCATAGAGAATAATCATCTTACCAATTCATCCCCAGTCTAAATAATGATTATAGGAATGTAATTTATGAACTAATTTGTTGTGACTGTTTAGAAGTCATTCCTTTAAATACTGGTCATGTACATATATAAAGCCATGTTCAACATTTATTTATTACATTTAAAACAGACTTGTCTTGTCTTGTGTACAGAGCAAACAGAAAAACATTAAGAATTTGAAAAAATCGTAACCTCTTCTATTTGAGCTGGGTTTCAATATGCTCTTTTCATTAACTCAATAACATGATCAATTAAATGGTAGCAGTGGACCACAAAAATAATGTGGTGAAAAAAATAACTCTTTAAAGGTTTAAATTTCTTGTCATCCGTGAACTTATCATAGACATTTATTATTAATAATGTTTCAAAATAACAATATTTGATCAAAATGTGTATTCATTTGTGCATATTTTAGGAGTCATATTTAAAGTTTAAATTATTTTTTTATCTATGCACTTATCACAGACATTTACTATTCATAATGTTTCAAAATAACAATATTTGATCAAATTGTATATTTATTTGTGCATAATTTTAGGAGTCATATTTAAAGTTTAAATTTATTTTTGATCCGTGCACTTATTACAGATAATGTTTCAAAATAACAATATTTGATCAAAATGTATATTCATTTATGCATATTTTAGGTGTTGTATACATTTCAAGGTGGGACAAAAGGTTGGGTTGAGGTACCCAACTAAACTTTATAAAATTGTCAATTTTATTGCATAGAGTAATCATATTTCTAACTCATCCCCAGTGTAAAGTGACACGTGAATTAGAAGGACTGTGTAATAATTATCAGGACCTTCCGGTAGACAACCAATCAGAATAAGACACTGTGTGAATATTCATGAGGTCTTGCTATTACAACAACCTGCCATAGGGGGTGCTGTGGCGATACACAGATTATACACAAAATCAGGTTTATGTGTATTAAAAGGACATCTTGTTTTTTTTGCATTTTTAGGCTTAATGGGCCAATAGAAATCATTCTACATTGTTAGAATTTTGTCAAAATTAGCAGGACACGGCTCCTGTCCTGTTAATACAAAATGTCCTTCTAGTGTGGTGTGTATCCTGATGAAATGTCCTGCTAATACACAAGTACCAACGCACACACACACACACACACACACACACACACACACACACACACACACACACACACACTCCGGTATATATATATGGGCCCCCCAAGATGACTCAAGCCCAGGGGCCCCCATCCTCCTAAATCCGGCCCTGAGCTCTCCCCTTACATCTTCCCATCTGATGTTCTTCATATCTAGACTATGACATGCTGCCTTCACAATGATCTGAATTCTTTCCATCTTAGACTTCACGTCTGATGTTGCATTTATTACTCCTGCAATAAAAGTCACCATCTTCTTCTTCTCTTCATCTATTTTTCTTTCAACCATTTCCATAACCTTTTGGATTACTTTTTTCTCTTCTATCGTAGGTTTTCCATACAAATTCTCTTTTTCAACCATTTCACATGCTTCTGCATATGTTACTTTCTGCATGACCTTTGTTTTCTGTACAATTGTTTGCTGCTTCATCACTTCACACCCCCAGAAAGCAACACTATGCTCTCCTCCACAGCTGCAGCATTTTGGTTTGACTCCAGCTCCACATTTTCCATATTCAGGATCTCCAGAACATCGGGCACATCTCCTTTTTCCTTTACACATTTTAGCAATATGTCCAAATTCCTGACAGTTGAAACATCTCACTGGTTTCGGTATAAACTCCCTAACACTAAATCTTATCAAGCCAAAGAAAACTTCCTTTGGCACGTCTTTTGTTTCAAACTCCACCAGTACAGTTTCTGTTTCAACTTTCTCTGGACCTTTAGTCATTCTTCATGCAATGTTTTAAGGGTTGACAAAAAGAAGAATTTGGAAGGGGATTGAAGATAAAGTTCAGATGCTCTCACTGGGATGCTTCACAGTGAGAGCATCTGAACTTTATCTTCAATCCTCTTCCAAATTCACTTCAATTTGGTCTGATATAGTTCAATCATGTTCATTTAGTTAAAGTCCAACACCCACCATGTTTTCAAATTGCATCGCCATTAATATTTATTAGTTTATTTAAAAATAATACAGGAGCGTTTACTTATATTGTGGAGAAATAACACTAAATGTGTTATTTCATGATTTATAGCAGATTTTAGCATGCAGCTCCGGGAAAATCTGCCCCTCTCCATATATGGGCATTCACTTGGGCATTCACGTCACCAGAGTGACGCCTTGGAGTTACAGGCGAGCAGAGGAAAAGAAAAAGGAAGCATTTTTAAATATTCCATAAAGCTGCCTGTTGATTAATCCTGCTGTCGCTCACTCATGTCATCATATTCTGAGCGAGCATCCACTTAGACATACTACTATACTTTTTTTCGTGCTCAGCCCTTGTGAACTTCTGGCAAATTTATTTTCATACCATATCGATTGTACTTTCGAAAACTATTGACATCTCGGCTTATACTGTCATATTCGGTCTCCCGGAGCAATATAGTCAATACTCCACAAGAGAGTTGAAGGTGATAGCTTTTACTTCTTTGATCGCTAGGCGTCACCTTCTTTGTAATTGGAAATCAACTAAAACTCCATCCAGCACAATGTGGATAAATGAGGTCATGTCCTTTTTGAAAGTGGAGAAAATTAGATATACTAAATCTGGAAATTTGAACAAATTCTACTCTATCTGGCAGCCATTTATGGAATTTGTTGCTTTAATGTAGAAATACAAATTCCCCTGCACACCTAGGTTTCTTTTTTATTTATTTTTTAATTTATTTAATTTTATTTTTTTTACTTAAAAGTTATTTCAATTTATTTCAATTTATTGTTTTATATTTTATTTACTACTACTTTCACTTTACTGTGTTTCACTATTGGAGGTGTTCTGTATGTGTTTGGTGTTCCTGGGAAAAAAAAAAGGCATGTTAGAGTCAAAGGTGTGAATAGTTTGGTTATCTTCAACACTTTTATACCCTCGAATTTGTAAATACCTTTGTTCTATATGCAAAATATCAATAAAAATATGTGAAAGAAAAAAAAA
>JBBPBX010074877.1:0-17478 GCA_038048925.1 Garcialebias charrua
GCGCTGCAGGCATCCTTGTCACTGGGTTGTCATACAAAACAGTGCCCGCCTTTAATACGGGTGAGTTATTTTGATGGAATGGCCGATGTCCAATATTTAACTTTATCGCTATTATCGGCCAATATCAATACTGTGCCGATAATATCATGCACCCCTAAAATATATAATTTAAACGAAATTAGAGTTAGTGTTGTTTATTGCAAAAGGCAAAAAGTGAGCTTGTGTGTTCCTTGTATGCTATTGGGCATGTGTGTGTTGATCTGTTAGCAAAATATCTCATGAACTACTGGAATTATTATTATTGGCCTTATTGCATATGCCACTTTACCTCTATACCAATATCAACTACCTCATACATATACTGTGTACATAAACTTCATATGCTGCTTTGTCACTCTATTACAAATGTCAATGCCAGAACTTTCATTTTATTTTATAGATATACTTTTTACACTTTTATACTACTATGCAAAAAACTCAGGACAGTATTACACTTTTTATTATTTCATTTTATGCTTATGTTTATTAAATGTTTAGTGTTTTAGTGTTGGTGTAACTTTTCATACTTTCATACTACTACTATGCAAAAACTACTATGCAAAAACTCAGGACAGTATTACACTTTTATTATTTCATTTTATGCTTATGTTTATTAAATGTTTCAGTGTTTTAGTGTTTAAATGGTTACTGTTGCACCGAGGGACTGAGAGAAATGCAATTTCAATCCTGTGTATGTCCTGTACATATTGCAGTTTTGACAATAAAGTTGACTTTGACTTTGAATTGTCAAAGAAAGTTTTTAATATAAATATCTGGATAGACCTCTAAAACTGATTAATATTTGGGGTCAATCCAATTCAAGATGGCTGCCACAACTATTCAACACATAGATAAACATAACTTGGTCAATTTTTCCAGTTCTGAGCTGAAAATTGATGTGGTAGTAGGTGAATCATTCAGTCACAACACAAACTCTGAGCATGAGATCCTGGTACAGTATATTTAGAGGAATTGTATGTAATATTTTCAAGAATTGTTTTCAGAACTGCAGTAACATAAGATGATCTTAGTCTAAAACTTGCATTAAGCGTGGCAGTTCCTTTAGAAATCCTAGAATTATAATTTCTATATTGTATTTTTTAATCATAATTTCTAAATTTTAAATATTCAGGAGAGTAGATTGAAATGTTAATGTCTTAAAAAACGATTTTCAATTAATAAAAAAATATAACCTACTTTTTACTATTGCTATACATTTTTCAGTTAGAAGATGAACATTTTTCAAGTTTTTATTTGACCTTGAATGCAGCATCATTGGGTGAAGCAGAAAAATGACAAAACAATTTTACATTTACAACAGTTCTTGATGTTTTTTCTCTGAAAAGCTTCAAGCATGAAGAAATGCTCTGACAGTCAGGCCATTTGCAAACTAAATTGTAAATGTAGATACTGTATTCTGGCGTGATTTTGTCTTGATTATCTACCATTAGAACGTTACACTATTTCAGAGTACCAATTTGGTGTGGTGTAAGTATGAGTGAATTCAACATGTCTTGTAATGAGATTTTTCTCAACCAACTACAGTTAAACTGTAAACAAGGTAAAAGTAAGCATTTGTTTAAGTCATTAACTTTTTGTTGTGCGTTACTGTGAGCTTTCAGTCCTCATATATTGTATACTATCACTTTGACAAGTATTGATTGCAATTTTTTGTAATAATTTTGTTTGCAAGATTGTAAAAGCTGTCCCGTCAGGACAAAATGTTTTCAGTTATAGGTACAGTTGTAAAAAATGGGATTGAATAAAGAAAGGTAATTATGAGACATTTTGATCAGACATTTAACCTCAGTCTTATTGGTTGCTATTTTGTTTTGATTGGTTTGATTTGTAAAAAATCAAAAAAGGGAGAAATTTAAATGTGTATACCTATGCCTATTTTATGACTGTCTACTGTTGTTGTTGTTGTTGTTGTTGTTGTTATTCATTGTTGTCATCACTCTTTGTTAAGAAATCAGGTCTCTCTTGTAAATGAGTCCTCAAGGCTCAATGGGATTAACCTGTCTAAATAAAGGTTGAATAGTTGAATGAATAACTGTAATCAGTGTACTGTAATCAGTTTGTGAGGACAGTAAAATATGGCTCTTTTTAAGTGATCGCCGATGAGGGATAAAATGCAGCAAAGTTAATGTGTGAACTTTACTTCTTAAAAATGGGTCGTGTACTAATGGAGAAAGGGAAGAGGTTAAAAACATGGAGGTGAACGTCCCTCCACGTGCTCAAAAGCAAGAAGTGCAAACTAGGAACTGGATGGTTGTCAGAACCACAACTGGAACAAAATGATGTAACATCTTTGCTTTAAAGGTGAGGGGGGATAAAAAAAAAAACAGTCCACAGGAACAGTCTGTCAGAAAATAAGTAGGGCATTTGGGGTTTTGAAAAACTGAAAATGGAAAAAGGACAGTGTGTAGGTTGACATAGGTTAATGTCAGAATTTGGGTACAGTATTTCCTCTTAAAATGTCTGAATCATGGGTTTCTTGGGATGTGTGCTTTACAGTTTTTTTTGTTTGTTTTTTTAGGAAAAAAATGTCAAAGTAACATCAATTTTTTTTTCTCTTTTCATCATTACAGTAAGTTTTAGGACTATCAGTGACTTTTTATAATCAAGGTATAAGTAAGATATTTTATTTAAGTGCCCTTGTTTATTTATTTTATTTATGCACAATATTATCGGCATGGTATCTGTATTGGCCGATATTAACGATAAAGTTAAATATCAGACATCAGCCATTCCATCAAAATAACACCAATATTAAAGATGGGCGCTGTTTTTGTATGACAACTCAGTGACAAGGATGCCTGCAGCACCAGCACAACGTGATGACATCATGCTCCGTTGAGTTTAGATTTGTGAAAATGTACAAATTTGCACTGTTCAAGTGTTATCCTTGCGTTAGAGAGAGCAAATGTCATGAATAAATTTGACATTAAACATAATCCAAGTTGAATTGTTACATCATTTTTAGCCCCATTTTTGCATCTGCATTTGGTAACAGGTCAAGACCATGCAGAACAATGTAGTATTTTAATACCACAGCAGAGAAAACTAAGGAGGTCTATGGAAAAAATGTCGATATTGGTATAGGTTATCGGACAAAATATTTTTTTTACATATCGGCATATTGGATATTGGCCAAAAATCCAATATCGTGCATCCCTAGTGAAAACAATCAAATGACAGCTGCTAGAATGGTGCACATAAAAACATCTGCCTCACTGGATAAAAAACATGCCTGTATTTAGTACACCTTAGCTTGTTTGCTAGGAGTCGCTTCTAAAATGCTTACTAAAAGCAACTGGGAGAAAACACTGACCTATATGGAAGATCCTAACATTAACACAAACTGATGAACTGCAGAGAGATAAGGCAAAGGTATGCACCCTTACACCGTCGCACACTTGGCTCACATGCATTACTAAATCCATAAAGCAGTGTCCCATCAATCCCCTTCACTCCCGCCGCATCCCTCTGCTGAAACCAAACTATTACAGATGCACAGGGGCATTTATCAACGAATGAATAGGTGTGTAGGGAGGAACACACAGAGACAAAGAAAACTGATTAAAAAAAGAATAAGGGAAAGTGTTAAGGTGAATAAAAAAGGAGGTAAAAACAATGGAGGAAAGCACAAACGCATCTTGCATGGTGAGTGAAAGAATAAGGAAAGACTCCGTTAAATGCTTCAATATTTATCTATAGATGGATAAAGATACATTCACCACCAAATTTATCCAACTGCAACATGACATTGCCTCAATACCTAAATAAAGTTTCAAGTTTGCCGTGCACCCTCAGACAGATGAAGAAAGCTTCACTGAGTCGCAGCGAAGCAGGCAACAGCTTCTCTTTGACGACCCTTTTGTTGTATGTATACGTCTAAGAAATGTATTGAAAAGAATGATCTTAGGTTTTGGTCCTGCATTCATCTAACATAAATGGTAACTTTTAATGAGGCTGCTGTCTTTTTATTAAACAGAGAAATCAGGTGGAAAGATGAGCAAAATATTTTCCATCTTATATGAACCATGCAAAGTTTAGTGACAGTTTCTCATTGACAACTCTTGTAGTTTGATTTGGCTGAAGTGTTCTGTGAATGAGTTCATTTGTTGAGCCTCCAAAAGCATGGTCAGACAAGCAGTCACATAAGGACGTCCAGCACTGACTTTCACCTGCTTTCATGCAAATGCTCTTTACTCTTAAAGCTGGCTGGCTACGCATTGAGCATGCAAGCAGTGAATACACACAGCCACATGAATGATGACACCATAAATTTAATTTTAAGTAATTACATTGGCTTCTCACTGAAAGGCTATAGCACTTCCTCTATGGCATTTGCTTGGATCTTAAATAAATCATGCGGAGAAATACCTTCTCCAGGTGGAGTGTGCACTTCTCAAGTCCACACACAGTGAAATGCATGCAGCCGTGTGTCGCTGAACAAAACCTGGCTGACCATTACTGTCTAAAAATAAAAGTCTACTGTATATTATTGAACAGGTTAGAGCATTGTGGAGAATTGTTGTAAAGCTTTGAACTGCTAGGGTGAACAGCAATAACTCTTCGGCACTCCCACAGAATTGCAATAAATGTAGTCCCCTATTTAGCTCTCTGATTATGATGTGTGCCTATCTGAGTGCAGGCAGCCAGCACTTTGTCACTCACTGTGCGTTCTGAGTGCCGCGCATTGCCGTGGACCTGGCAACAGTGCAGGCTTTCCATCCACCTTTCAATTGCAAACAGCAATAAAAAATGTGTTCAGAAACAAGCAGTTTACCATAAATAATACTTTCCCAATTTCCCAAGCCGCAACATTTCTGTACTGTTTCCCACACTACTCATAACTGTTGCAGTGGCACATTAGTGACATTCATGCAAACGGTACAAATGCTCCACATGTTCACTGCAATACATTTTGTAACAATGAATTTATAAAAGTTTCTACACCTTCCACTCATCCAATGCCTTCTCCTGTTAAACTGCAGGGAGCTCCTCTCTCATTCAAGATTGCCAATAGGTGCACCACTCTGTCAGGCAGTCAGTGAAGCTCATCCACCCACAGAGACTAAAGTCAGCACAGAACTGACAGCATTACGTGACTGTGCACAAAAGGAGAAGTCCTCAGGAGCTCAAACATGATGCATCATTCATCTAGAAGTTACCCCTGTGCAAAGATTTCTTAAGGGATAAAAGGTATGTGGATTGACAATGCATAGTGGTCAAATCTGCTGTTCAAGCAAAAGTGTTGTAAAAATACATTTTTCAGTTTGCATCTGCATGGATGTGTGATTCATGAAGTCATAATTAGAAAAACTCCTGCAAACAAACTGCTTGAACACATTTGTCATTTATTCCCATGCATACTGTAAATTATATTTACTGTAACATAATTTATTGTGTTAGGATTAAAAAAAAAGAAAAAAAAAGGAAAGGGGGATTACCTTTTTCAGAGCTGACATTCTGGGTGGATCCTCCTCCCACGAAGCCCGCTCACATGCTGAGGTCCCAAGTCAAGTTTAATGGGAGTGCACCCCTTTGCTGATCCTGAACATGAGGCACCTGCTTGCATTCTCATCTCGCTTCCACCAGATTCTACAGGCATGGTGTGCGCAAGTCCCAATGTTATGTTATTACAGGTTTCAAACACAGAGGGCGCTGTTGCTTAACAAAGCGCTCTCCAGGAACAAAAGTTGGCACTTTAGAGCAACTCATTTGATCTGCTTTTTAATTTTATTTTTAAAGTTTAATTCGTCAAACATATAAATACTACATATGCACGTATTATTACTTCAAATATATTAAAACGTCCCCTATCCAAACAGTTTTCTTGTGCAACACCTAAAATATTGTATTAAGGAAATAAAATACATATGCCGATTTAAAGAAAAGGCTAATTTATCTAGGCTTGGTATTGCAAGAAACCATTAACCGTTTTTCTTTATTCTGTATTTCAAGTCTAATGACAACAAAGTTCGTGGTTACGGGTGCGCATGCGCAAAGCTGCAACTAACTCTTCCGGGTCATAAGTCAGCCGAATTTCTGCATGCTGCAGCGACTAGCGAGGTGTACTTGCATTATATTGTTTCAATTGAGTAATGTTTTTACGCCGATTCAAAGCCTGGTTGTAGGTGATTCAGATTAACCTTTAAATGGGAATGTTTCGCTTTTTTCTTTATTAAAATCAAACTGCTTTAAATTAGTTTAAATTTGAATGGGGATTGGCATGGCGGACTAGCCGTTGGTGCTGGTGCAGACCAGCTTCAAACAAGTGTCTAATCTGTAGCGATACCTTTGTCGATAAATGTATGGCTTATTTAATCCGCCGAAATGTTATGTCGTAATATTTTACCTTTTGTGGTATCCGATGTAAGACGATAGAGTTAAGAGTTGTGGAACGTTTTAGGTAACTAGCTTTTTAGCATAGATAACAGAAAGCTTATTAGCTAATAAGTGCTTATAGTTGTTTGAAACGCTAACATTTGTATCTAATTCGCCTTAGATCAGTAGGATATGTTGATATGGCAAACAGAAAACAAGGTGAGCGCTACGTGTTGTTCACAAAAATTACTCAAACCTGTGTAGCCTAGCTAACTGTAGCCTAATGATGCAGCTTGTTTCGCGGTAGTTAGCTGTTGTAAACAGATGCACGTGTTTTTTTTTGTTTTTTTTTTCAAACAATAGGACTTTATTTTGTTCCACGAAAAGATACAGTATTGCGATAGTTACAATTGTTATGTATACAATAGTTTAAAAAACAAGTCAACATTCTTGTGATGTTTAGATTTACCTAAGAGCAAGAATCATGTTACAGTAATTGGTATCCTCATGAATGATTAACCTTAAACAAACAAGTGGTAAAATCAAATCATTTAGAAGACAAATAGATTTTAATTACTACATTTGTGATAAAAAGTGTTTCAGTCAAAAGTCCTTCAGAAGCTCCATCCTGTCTCTTCCACATTGAAGAAAGAACACAGTCCACCAGAGGCTAAAGCCAAAACATCAAGTGTAAACAGAAAAGCATGTGGACAGGACACTGTGGGTAAGACCACATTAGCACTTTGAGATTTTTATATTTTTATATTAGATTTTTATTGACTCATGTTCGTGCTGCTGTTTATAATGATGTTTTTCTACTACATTAGGGCTTAGTGTATTACTAGCTGATGTCTCTCTTAGTTAATCCTAGATGTTATTATTGTTTTTCTCTTGCATTTGTTGTTGGATGTAACTGGGACCCTGTGTACATAATCTCGTTTTCAACACATGTACTACATGCGGTGCAAATGACAATAAATTCTCTCTGACTCTGACTCTGATATCACTTTGAGATTTTTATTAATGAAAAGTGCGGTATAAATTGAATGTATTATTATTATTATTATTAGCGCTGTAAACACAGTGACACACGCTTGCTCTTGATTTTAATTCCAATCCAATTTCTTTGTGTCACGTTTCCTCCAGGAGATGCAGGAAAGAGACAAAATGCAGCCAGTCCACGCCCTCGGATGTACACAGTCCTACCTCCTCCTCCAGACTATCATATAAATCTGGATGAATCTGTTTCACTTCCCCAGCTTAAAAGCATAAATAGTGATGAGGATCCAGCTGGTGAGACAACCATAAAGTTTTTATTTTATGGACTTGAGCTTTGCACCATTTAGCTTGCAGAAATTTACGATCCACATGGTTTATTTCTCCATGTTGGCTCTCCTCAGTGTTAAATACTTCATGATCCTCGTTGCAACTCCAAGAAAATGTTCATTTAGCAAGAGTTTTATTTCAACTGAGGGCGAATTGAATGCAGTAGAGATAAAGGTAACTTGTGTCTTTTATTGACCCGTCTTTCAAAATAATGTTAGTGTACTTTATAATTTTTACATTTTTCAGACTGACTACAGTAGTGAGCTTCTAAATGGCAAGCTGAAATTTTTGTTGTCATGCAGATTTGTGTTTAAAGGTCCACTGACATGATTTTTTTTACTGTTCATAAAATTGCTCAAAATATATATATTTTATCATTTAAATATGTTCGTTTTTGCAAACAAAATGATAAATCACTTTAATTTTGCTTTAAAAGTGATTTTGAACTTCAAGCCGTGTTTAATCATGGGAAATCCGATTACACACGAACGCACCATCTGTGACGTAGTGAGAGGCAGAGGGCTCTGGTCTCTTTAATAGCGGACAATTTAAAACCCGACGAATTTAGCAATCTATGTGAAGATTTGAGCTATTTGTCTTCATTTTGGGAAGCAGAAAATAGTTTGGGTGATGGAACAAGAAACAACAGGATCTAATTTAGGTCTGATGCTGTATCAGACTGACCTTCATGTCGAGCTGCTCATAACCGCGCACTGTGACAAGCCCTGAGCTCTGCCTCTCACTACGTCACAGATAGTGCTGGGCGATATGACGATATACTGTATATCGTGGGGACGATAGAAACGTGTCTATCGTGCTACTTTCCTTCTATCGTCTCTATCGTGATAAATAAGAATAAAAAACAACTGACGCAAAGAAGCTTCATATTGTGGTTTTGCGAGATGACGGCGCTGCTTTATGTTTGACGCACGCGCGGGTTTGCGACACATGCTTTACGTTGTTAAACTCGAGAGCAATGGAGACGCAGGGGCATGAAGTAGCATCTCAACCGGTGTCACAACAAGGAGAAACAGCTGCACAGGCAGCCCAAGAAGAAGAACTTTTACCAAAAAGAGGGGGAAGCTCACCTTGTTAGCTTCCATTATTTCGCTCCGCTGAAACTCGGAGACAAAATGGGTCCAGAGGACACGAACCCAGAGTCCAACCGAGTCCGAACTCGGGTCCAGTTAACCAATACAAAACAGACCAGAGACACAACAGAACCGGAATCAAACGCAACGTTTTCTCTTTTCTGTTTCTTGCCTTGTTTACTCCAGCTTCCAGAGCGGATTTCTTCTTTGTGGGTTTTATTAGCAGCTGTTGTTTTACCGCCACCTGCAGGAAAAATTTGGACCAAAGTAGAAACTCCTTTTCTACTTTGGTCCAAATGTTTCCTGTACACACACACACACATATCGTGTTGTATATATCGTGATATATATCGTTATCGTGATATAACAAAGTCCATATCGTGATATATGATTTTTTTCCATATCGCCCAGCACTACTGGTAGTCACAGATGGTGCGTTCGCGTGTAATCGGATTTAGGATTTCCCATGATTAAACACGGCTTGAAGTTCAAAATCACTTTTAAAGCAAAATTAAAGTGATTTATCTTTTTGTTTGCAAAAACGAACATATTTAAATAATAATATATATATATATATATATATATTGTATTGAGCAATTTTATGAAAATTAAAAAATCATGTCAGTGGGGCTTTAAAGGGCTGAACAACTTATTTCCTATTGACATGTGTCTCTTAAAAGCTTACATTTTAAAATACCTGGTTGTACCCATTATCTTAATTAATATTTACCTCATTTTAAGTATTAGACTAATTCTTATTTTAGTAAAGTGAAATATATTTGTTGATTTGCTCAGAGCATTGTTTCAGAGTACTTACTGAAATTAAAGAATAAATTAGAGAAGTTGACCTTAGCTTTAATAGTTATCAACTGAGCATGTTTTTTTTTTTTTGTATTTTACTCCCCTTTGAGCCTTCAATAAGACCCGATTGTAGATTGTTTTAAGACAATTGCAACAAACTAAGGAGCATTTGTACTCGTTCTGTATGAGCAAATTATAAAAAAAAAATCAAAAGTTTGGTTTAACTTAATCAACACAACAATATATAACAAAATGTTTACATATGGGAAAACTGGTAAATTATATTTGTGTACAAACTCAAAAATTTGACTTGGTAGTGATTAATCCCCTAAATGTCATGCACTGAAGAAAACATTTTATTTGATTTAAACTAAAATGATCAGTGGTTTCTGATGTTTCCCTCAGCTTTCAAATCATTTGCCCTCATTCTTTTAGCATTTAGTTTTTTGTTGTTTGTTTTAATTGTCCGTCATGTTAAGAAGAGTGAAGATGGAGCCGAGTACAGAACAAATAAGACTGTTTCTAAATGAGTTCCTGTTGTCGCTGATTCTGTTCAAATAAATAATAAGAGATATTTAGCACTCAGTATCACTCAGAATAAAAGTTCAACATAAAAGTAAAAAAAAAATCACCAGAAGCGTCAGCCTATTGAGATTTAAGACACAGTTGAACGTCTTTTTAAAATCAGGCGGTGCTGGAGTTTTAATAAATATGTTTGCAAGTTAGAAGCACTGTGCTGTATTTGAGGTGCCATTAATTTTTAATCTTGGCTTCACTTTGATGTAAACTGCCTTTATACATCTTACAAAGAAACATTTTTCAAGCACTTTAGATGTTTTAGATTTGATCATTTCCTTCAGACACTGACTTTCACATTAGCTGATTTTGTGGATTAGAGTGCGGACTGCGTCAGAGAAGGGATATGTAAAGATAGGATTCTGTTGGGACATTTATTAGTTTGAGCAAAACCTGCAGTTGCTCAGTCTTTGAAAGATTGTCAAGTTTTACATGCATCACTCTTTTTGCCTTTTCCTTTATCCCCTATGTGTCACACACAGGTTTTTCTTTTGACTGTGTCAGCAAACTCTGATTTAGGCTGGTTACACTTCAAATATTTAGTGCTCATGGAAACTATCAAAGATTAACTATAACTTTATCATTTTATAACAGTTTGCTCTCTGGTTGCTGGCAGGTGAAAGCGTTCACAGTGGCAATGAAGAAGCGGATGAACAAAATGAACAGAGGAGAAGGAGAAGAAGGAAGAGGAAGAAAACTTCTATTCAGGACAATGGGAGAGATGAGACTCCGTCGAAGGAGTCCAGCATCGGTCAGAGTCAGGCACCTGGAGATGAAGGGGAATGCATGAGCAAGAATAAGAAGAGAAAGCAGAAGAAGAAAAGGCACAAAGAGAAGCTGATGGCCATGGGTCTGATGCGTAGGGCTGCTCCTCTGGACTTCACCTACAATAAAGATAAAGAGGAGGAGGAAGAAAATGAGAGGAGAGCTGCTGAGTTATCTGACTTCCTGAGAACAACGAAGGAAATCTACATGTCGGATTGTAAGTGTCAAGCCACGTGTTTTGCATCAAGGGTTACTTCACATGCACACACCAAATGGTCAAATACACGTTAAATATCCTAAATGATGTTCACAGACTTAATACTGTATTGAGTTTTGCAAAATTCTCAAAATGTTGCAATATCTGATGACGATTCCATTACCGGTATTTTGTCACATAAAATGAGAGTTTTTCTCACCAGTATTTACTCAATAAAGTATTTTAAGACCTAAACCATTTTAAAGTAGCTTGAGGTAACAGCTTTCTTTAAATGCAGGTTACATCTATTGAAACGAGTTCATGTAGCTTCATTATCACAGAAAGCTACATCAGACTTAATTAGAATTAAAAACATGACATTCTTCAGGTGGGTTTAGACTAGGGGTTGAACGAGTACATAATTTTAAAACTCGACATTAACATAATAATACTCGAGTAGAGTTTGAGTAGTTGATGATGTCATAGGACCTCAAGATGCAAAAAATAATTAACTACCGGTACTTAAAACCGCAAATAAAAAAAGAAAAAAACGTTATTTATTATTTACAAAAAAAGACCAACAAAACATTGGGAAGATATATTAGGTTCCTACCATTTATCTTACAGCAAATAAGTCACAGTAAACCCAAAACTGTTATTATTATTAAGCTGCAAAAGTGAAAAAAATGTGCGGCACGTCCAAAACGAAACAAAAAACAGTGGGGCGGTTGACCACCCCGCACAATCGCTTGCGGTGCTGCGCATTAGGTTTAGTTTTAGAGATTAATATGTTAATAGGTTTTTATAGGTTTAGAGATTAATATTTTTTGCCTTTTATTTGTGAAACAAAGTCAGAGGAAGCTGGTTCTGGTTCAGTCATTGGACCCGATGTTACACCACATTCTGTGACCTGCAACAGTTCATGCAACACTGCCCCCTACAGTCACAATATACAGTGGTCACAGAATATGGTGTAACACCGGTTCGCAACGTGCTCCAAACAGTAAGTTGATTCATTTTCTTTTCTGTAACTGTGACGTGATGACGTCACTACGACTACTCGACTTGAAATTTAAAAAAACTCGATAGAGGTCCAAGTAATCGATTTGTCGATCACTGTACTCGAGTAGTCTGTTAAAGCCCTAGTTTAGACTACAGTGTTTAAAAAGCCCAATGCTTTGAGATAATTGTTAGTTTCTTGCTTTTGATCAAACCACTAATCTAGATGAACTAATGGTGAACTTTCATTTATATACATTATATATGTAAAATGTCAAATAGAACGTAACAGTTCTGTATTTTACATATCTGTACATTGTTTATATAATAATAGAAATCTACATGTGGTTGGTAAATGTGTGTTTCTGTAAAGACAAAGTGAGCTGGGTCTGAACACAACTATTTGTTTAGTTTTTATTCTGATCAGAGCCGGTGCTCATAAATAAATGCATCTGCTGCAGCGTCATTTTAAGTTCAACTGAGCCAGATGTTGGTGGCAGCCCATGCGTTTGCTTGACCGGGTACAAAAGAAGAAATCAAATGAAGGAAAAATTAAAATGACACAATTTTGCAAAGTATAAAATCCATAGAATAGATATGCTTCATTATAAAGATTATTTCTTGCAGCTAAAGAACAGTATTGGTTCTGCGTGCAGAAATCAATGCTTTTCTTCAGTCTATAGGTTTTTAATCAAGGCCTCCCAGAGAAACAAGTTAATTTAACTCCAAGCTGCACTTCAGATCAGCTGATTATTTCAAGGCTTCACCAAGTGAATAATTTATAAGGTCTGTAAACAGAAAATAAATTTAGATACAGTGTATCTGCAGAAATACATCTATTTATGGAGGAGTACAAAAAAAACAGTCCTGCTGTGTCTCTTTCTTGTGGCTTTATGTGTAAAGAAATAATACACAACAAATACTTTTCACAAAGATGGGATGAAGACAGATGCTGTCTTAAGATGACCGAAAGAAAAAAGGATAAGATGTGTGCGTTGAAAAAATAAAAACTCATGAAATGCACATTTTTATTTTTATCTGTGCAAAAAAAAAAATCATTTTGGAAATAAATTAGGTTACATTTTTATTGTGATTTATTAATTGTTGTGTTTTACACATTTTCCCCAAGTTTTTTTTTTCCCACATGAACTATTGAATTTTAAACCAACAATTAACTAAATATACTGTAAAGTTTTGTTCTTATAGCCAAGAGTCATGGTTTAAGTAAACTGATAAAAGGCACTTTTTAACCCAAAATATAAAGTTGTTATTTCTAGATATATATATTTTTCATAAAAAATGTGTGTGTACAGTGTTAAGAATAGTTATAGAACTTATAAAATGTGGATCAAGAATATACAGTAATTGTTGCAAATCATTTAAAAAGCCTTTGTTGTATAATTTTGAATAAAAAAAATATGTAAACTGTGCTTATACTTAAATATCTTTAAATAATAAATTATAAACTCAAAAACCTTTATTATATTATTATTACTTTGTGTTTTCTTTAAATAATGATCGTCCTTCAAACTTCTTTATTGCAGCACTCAGGAAATTGACGTCTTATTTTTCAGCCCGTCTCATTTCCTCTGTTCTCTTCCAGCCTCGCTGCCTGCAGTCCGGACCCCTCACCTGTCCGCTGCAGTGGATGCCCTTCTACTCAGCATAGAGAGTGGAAACCATCCCGACTCCGCCTTGAAGCAGCTCTGCTGTCTCAAGGCCTTCGTTCAACAAAAAGACACAAACCGTCTAGAAAAGGCACTGATGGAGCTCAGCGACAGCCCCTCCATGTCTACAGGTGATTAAGAACATTTCTTTCAGGAAGTGGTCAGCGTTTTTTAATGGAAATAGATCAATTGAAGGTTTCTGCACAATGATGCTCCGTTGACGTGGAACCTTCCCCAAACACTCCGCTGACCTGTCCCTGCAGGTTAACACTTGCCTGGGTCTGCCCTGGCTTGCCTCCTGTTCCGTTTGCCCAAACATTAATATATTTAGCTCACCTGAGCATACCTGTTCTTACTCGCCTTCATCACACTTTACCTGTGCTTACCTGCCCACAGTCGTTTAAAACGGGGGTTGATCATAATTCATCTCACAGGTGAACTCCACCATTAGTTGGCAGACATGTTTCGTCTTGCAGCCAAAGCATTTCTTGCATCCCCAGACACCTTCGCTCCCTCCTGTGTGTGTACATGTTATTTCTGGCATGTGTTGTATAACAGGATGAAAAGATCTTAACAGTATTACACGCAGATAGGCGTACGTTTGAAAACCCGCCAGAGGCCTTGGGCTGCTGTCATGTTGATGGCCACAAAAGTGATACTTAGGTATGAAATGGCAGGTTTTCTGTCTCGCCAGCAGAGCTCACACAAATCCTCTCCACCCACCTGCTCAACATCTGCCTCAAAACTTTTGCACCACTCTGGCCATGTTACAAGTCGTATTCCATTCAGTTTTTTTTTTCTGGGCATGACCGCAGATTGTGGATTTGTCCTACTACAGTTGGTTCAAGTTCAACAACAGAAAAGCTGTTATGAATCAGTATTTTCTGTAAAGCTGTTTTAGTTCTCTTTGCAATGTCAACATTTTTAGCTTTACATTTCACATCCCATGAAATGCTGCAATAAAATAGTCCCGTGTCTCTTAATTTTATGCAGCCTTTAATTTTGTTGCATCTGACTCATATAGCTGTGGAGCAAAGCAGTTTTTTTTTATGTAAGATTTAATTAACATTCAAATTACAGTTCAGCCTTATTTAAGCATCAGTGTAACCCAGATTCCCTGCCATGCAGGATGTAATCTAGGTGCTTTTAAAGCTTTTTGAGTGAATTTTCCAAAGCTCTCCAACAGATTTTCTTTATGCACATTCATCCTAGAATCTTTTTTTATGAATGACATTAATTTGTTCCGCTCATTTTTACATTCTACGCAACACAAAGTTGAACTTTTCAAGAACAAGTTAAGATTCATAGGATGTGTGTTAATTACCGTATTTTCTGCCGTATAAGTTTCATCAGTCCAAATATGTCTAATGAAGTGGGAAAAAAATATAGACATGTCGCTTCGCCATGTAAGTCACATCTATTATGCGTCACTGCTCACAACCTGGAAATGTGGGCCGTTGTGCCAAAAATCAATTGCCTGCCAAATGGTGGCTGCGGGAGCATGCATGGGAGGACTTTAACTAGAATTTAACTAGATTAATACTTAAAAACAATTATTTGCTTGCTTGAAATTATATTAAAGGTGTGTCTCAGTCTAAGTTTTCCTTAATAAATGAACTTTTTCCTGTCAGCTGCATTTCAAAACCCGATTTGCGAAGGGGGAGCGCAGAGAGGGATGACTCACTGTGCATTTCTTCGAAATTTAACAAGATAACCACCTAAAAACAATTATTTGTTTGCTCGACTTTATAGTAAAAGGTGTGTCTCTGTCTAACTTACTTAAAGGGATTGTGACATGATTTTGTAAATTTGAACATTTGTCAGAACATATATATCTTATATCATTGAGCTCTGGTCGTTTTTGCATAATAAATTATAAATATATTAAAATTTCATTCCAAGTTATGATAGTCATTTCTCTGGGACACGCCCCTAAAATTCCGTGCATTCCGCAAAACCGTCATTTGACGTACACGTGGGGAGCCGCTGCTCAACGCGCATGTAATTAATAATGGCGGAGCATGTCGACTCAGACGAGTGCAGCATTTCTAGTGTTGATCTAAGCGATTTGTCTTCAGTTTTGGAAGGTCAATATAAGCAGTAGAAGTTTTAATCTTGCTCAAATCATTTTATTGTATACTCTATTAATGGAAAACTTATTAACTTTTACGATTCAGCTTTAAAAAAACGTGCAGGGAGCTTCGTGGCTTTGAGCATGTCCGATTGCGTTTGAGATCTATCATTTTAAGACAGTAAATCATCCAAAACTCTCATTAATAGACTCTCCCCAAATAAAAACAAACAACAGATCGTACCTGATTGCGCCGACATAATTTAAAAATACCTAAATAGCACCCGTGTTGACTCGGGAGCTATGCTAATGTCTGTTAGCAAGCAGATGTCGGCAGATAGACCTCACGTCTGACATATATCTTTTTTAAACAGTAAATCATCCAAAACTCTCATTAATAGACTCTCCCCAAATAAAAACAAACAACAGATCGTACCTGATTGCGCCGACATAATTTAAAAATACCTAAATAGCACCCGTGTTGACTCGGGAGCTATGCTAATGTCTGTTAGCAAGCAGATGTCGGCAGATAGACCTCACGTCTGACATATATCTTTTTTAAACAGTAAATCATCCAAAACTCTCATTAATAGACTCTCCCCAAATAAAAACAAACAACAGATCGTACCTGATTGCGCCGACATAATTTAAAAATACCTAAATAGCACCCGTGTTGACTCGGGAGCTATGCTAATGTCTGTTAGCAAGCAGATGTCGGCAGATAGACCTCACGTCTGACATATATCTTTTTTAAACAGTAAATCATCCAAAACTCTCATTAATAGACTCTCCCCAAATAAAAACAAACAACAGATCGTACCTGATTGCGCCGACATAATTTAAAAATACCTAAATAGCACCCGTGTTGACTCGGGAGCTATGCTAATGTCTGTTAGCAAGCAGATGTCGGCAGATAGACCTCACGTCTGACATATATCTTTTTTAAACAGTAAATCATCCAAAACTCTCATTAATAGACTCTCCCCAAATAAAAACAAACAACAGCTCGTACCTGATAGGCAGTAAGATGGTCGCTGCAGACATAGGACTCTCAGTTGGAACCCATCGGTCACAAGTTCTCTGTACTTCCATTCTAGGCAAAGTTTCTCATCTTTTGGGAATTTGTGAAGGCTCAGTTGTTCACTGCTGATATTAGAACACCCAAATGCGCTACAACGTGACAGCATTTTTCAAGTTACACCAAAAAAAAAAAGAGTCGATCTTTCACCAAACAAAGGGGCAAGACAGACTCCGCCTTATGCAAAAACGACCAGAGCTCAATGATATAAGATATATATGTTCTGACAAATATTCAAATTTACAAAATCATGTCACAATACCTTTAATAAATGCACTTTAATGGTCAAACAAGGTGCATTTCAAATGTATTTGCTGACTCGGTGCTTCGGGAGCGTGCAGAGGTAGGAAATCAGGAAGGAGGAATGCTGCGCATTTCTTCAAAATTTAACAAGATAACCACCTAAAAACAATTATTTGCTCAACATTATAGTAAAGGTGTGTCTCAGTTGACCTTTTACTTAATAAATGCACTTTAATGGTCAAATCAGCTTAATTTCGTTGTGGTGGCACATTGAAATGAAGCTGATTTTA
>JBBPBX010074879.1:0-17477 GCA_038048925.1 Garcialebias charrua
AAAATTGCTCAAAAATGATCAGAAATGATCTTTTTTATCATAATTATTATTTATAAAGCCTTTAAAACAACCAGAGCTGCAACAAAGTGATGTACACATGAAATTAAGAACATTTAAACACAAAAAAAAAAAAAAAAAAAAAATTTTTTTTTTTTTTTTTTAATTCATATTTTTATTAAATATGATATGTTCGTAGGTCCCGTGGTTCGCAGGTCGATGGGGTCGTAGGTCGGGGGTTACCTGTATATATATATATATATATATATATATCATATATATATATATATATATATATATATATATATATATATATATATATATATATATATATATATATATATATATATATATATATATATACATATATATATAATTTGTGGAGCGTTGGTCCTAGAGGACATGTCACAGCTAATGCACCTTTTTGCTTCATCTTAATTATTTTGCATCGCTGAATAATCTTTTGTTTTTGTCCTCAGCAAGTGCAGCGCCTCAACCCAAGGACCTGTCAACGCCCAGTGAGTACCGGTATACATTACACTTTAAACCATTGTTTATTTTATCAGGCCTTGCAAAATAATTTTTTTATTTTATTTTTTTTTTCATGGAAAACCGATGCCACTTCCAGATCAGAAATTGGAAGATGGGCATTCCCATTGCCTCAGGATGGTAAGTATTGCAGTGAGACACTTGGAAAAAAATGATCAACCAGCCACCTTGCTGTTGGAGAGATAACATTGTAATCAAGAAATGTGTGTTTTTGTTTTATTTTTCCCCCCAGTGTTTCAGCGTATTCAACTTCTTTGACCTCGGCGATCGCCTACACCGTATACATCCCACCTCTTCAGCTGTGCCAAAGAGGATAGAGACCATGGAGGATTTTGTGAGAGAGGAGCACCTCGTGACTCCAAATTTGCTACCCTGGTAGGTTTTACAAGTCTGGAGGAAAGCCGAGCATAACGCAGTACTGTACAACCAAACACTTTGAAGTGTCAATCAACTGTATCATGGATTTATTCCAACAGGTTCTGCAGATTTCCAGAATTGGAGGAAAGCACACCAAGGACTTTGTCTACAAAGTTCTTGATAGGTATGTATCAACACACGCTCACCCACCCACTAACCATCTGAACTAAATATTTTACTTGCAAGTTCAGTATTTAGTTTTGTAAACTAAATATTTAGCTATCAAATTAAATATTTAATTTAGAACGACGTGTATTAATAACATGGTTAAAATATGACTGGAAAAAAATGTTTTCTCTAAACTAAAATATTGCTGTTGATTTTTGTAACTTTGCTAATGGCACCTCATAGATATGAAAATGTTTGGCAACTCGAGTGCGTTTTGCAGCAATTTTTTAACTGATGTGCTCAAATTTGGCAGCACGACGTCTCAGTGGTTAGCACTATTGTCTCACATCAAGAAGGTCCTGGGTTCAATCCCCGGTTGGACCTGGAGTGTTTCTGTGTGGAGTTTGCATGTTCTTCTCGTGCTTGCGTGGGTTTTATCCGAGTACTCCGGTTTCCTCCCACAGATCCAAAACATGCATGTTCTGCCTTCAGGTCCAGGCCTCCCTTGAAAAAGAGATCTGTGATCTCTATGGGATTTGCCTGCTTAAATAAAGGTTAATAAATAATAATGTGTGTTAGTGTGTTAACTAGAGTTACCAAGGTTGCCCTTTGTCACCGATTCTGTTCATAACTTTTATGGACAGAATTTCTAGGCGCAGCCAAGGTGTTGAGAGGATCCGTTTTGGTGACCTTAGAATCGCTTCTCTGTTTTTTGCAGATGATGTGGTCCTACTGGCTTCATCAGTTCGTGATTTACAACTTTCACTGGAGCGGTTTGCAGCCGAGTGTGATGCGGCCGGGATGAGGATCAGTTCCTCCAAATCCGAGGCCATGGTCTTGAGCCGGAAAAGGGTAGCATGCCCTCTCCGGGTCGGGGAGGAGGTCCTGCCCCAAGTGGAGGAGTTTAAGTATCTCGGGATCTTGTTCACGAATGAGGGAAAACTGGAGCGTGAGATCGATAGGCGGATAGGTGCAGCGTCCGCAGTGAAGCGGGCGCTGTACCGGTCTGTCGTGGTGAAGAGAGAGCTGAGTCAAAAGGCAAAGCTCTCAATTTACCGATCGATCTACGTTCCCACCCTCATCTATGGTCATGAGCTTTGGGTTATGACCGAAAGAACAAGATCTCGGATACAAGCGGCTGAAATGAGTTTTCTCCGCAGGGTGGCTGGACTCTCCCTTAGAGATAGGGTGAGAAGCTCAGTCATCCGGGAGGGACTCGGAGTAGAGCCGCTGCTTCTCCACATCGAGAGGAGCCAGTTGAGGTGGCTCGGGCATCTGGTTAGGATGCCTCCTGGACGCCTCCCTGGTGAGGTGTTCCGGGCATGTCCCACCGGGAGGAGACCCAGAGGAAGACCCAGGACACGCTGGAGGGACTATGTTTCTCGGCTGGCCTGGGAACGCCTTGGGATTCCCCCGGAGGAGCTGCTCCAAGTGGCTGGGGAGAGGGAAGTCTGGGCTTCCTTACTTAGGCTGCTACCCCCCGCGACCCGACCCCGGATAAGCGGAAGAAGATGGATGGATGGAGTGTGTTAACTAGTGTTATAAGTTATTGGCCAAAACAAAAATTCAAAGCCACCTATCAACATTTACTGGGATGGATGTTTTTATTTATTTATTTACTAATCGGGGAGATCCCAGCAAGACACTGTGCATTTTCCAGATTGCCTTTGCATATTGCTAATTACTTTTTGTTTTTGTTTGTTTTTTTGCAAATGCAGATGGAATCATGAATGGAGATTCTGCAGCAACAGAGGATTTTATAAGGACTCATGCTGCAGAGCATTTAAAACATGCAAAGGAGGACATGGGCTCACACTGGACAATTAACACAACTGGTAGAGCTGCTGCCTCTCAGCGAGCAGGTCCCCGGTTCAAATCCCGGTCCGGGGGCCTTTCTGGGTGAAGTTTGCATGTTCTCTCCGTGCATGCATGGGTTTTCTCCGGGTGCTCCAGTTTCCTCCAACAGTCCAAAAACATGCATGTTAGACTGATGGTGACTCTATGACCTTGGGTGTGAGTGAGACAGGTCTCTCTTGTAAATGAGTCCCTGTGGCTCAACGAGGCTAGCCTGTATAAATAAAGGTTGAATGAAAAAATGTGCCACAAAGAAGTGGAGGTGGGGCTTTCACACTGGACATTTAATGCACCACGAAGAAGTGGACACTGGACATTTAATGCACCACAAAGAAGTGGACACTGGACATTTAATGCACCACAAAGAAGTGGACACTGGACATTTAATGCACCACAAAGAGGTGGAGGACATAGGGTCACACAGGACATTTAAAACGTGCCACATAGAAGTGGAGGATACGGGCTCACACAGAACTGAGGAACACATTTTTGGGGGGGAGATGCAAATAGGTGCTGGTCATAAAATTAGAATATCATGAAAAAGTTATTTATTTCAGTAATTCCATTCAAAAAGTAAAACTTCTATATTATATTCATTCACACAGACTGATATATTTAAAAATAATCTTAATGCTGATGATTATAACTGACAACTAATGAAAACTCCAAATTCATTATCAGTAAATTACATTACTTGAGATCAATTAAAAAATGATTTTTCTAGATGTTGGCCAACTGAAAAGTATTAACATGGTAGCATGGTCCTTAGCCCCAACTATTGAAAGATGTACATATTGTACATTTCATGTTCATACATCTCAGTTGGCCAACATTTATAAAAATACTTTATTTTTATTGAGCTCAAGTAGTAGTCTAATTTTCTGAGATACTGAATTTAGGGTTGTCATTGGTTGTCAGTTTTAATCAACATTAAAAGAAATAAACATTTGAAATATATCAGTCTGTGTGTAATGAAAGTTTCACTTTTTGAATGGAATTCCTGAAATAAATCAACTTGTTTAAAATATTATGACCAGCACACTTTGTACAGATTATTTTTGTGGTGAGGGGACTGTAATTTTATACAGCTTTTTTATTTCTCTTGTTACTGCCTGCTATATCAAAAAGGAAAATGAAGGCATGTTAAAAAAAAATTATGTTAAGTACAGACCAAAAATGAAGGCATGTTAAAAAATTATTACCTGTATTGTTTATGTTGAGTACGGCCGAAGAATGAAAACATGTTAAAAAATTTTTTAATGTGAAGTACAGACCAAAGTGAGCTGTGTACTTTTATAGATTTGTTTGTGTATTTTGTGTTGCCACCAGTTGATAAGTTCCGTAATGTAAAACTTTTTTTTAAGTTACCAAAGGTGGAATTCTCAATTTTATGTGTTATGCTGTTCCTTTAAATTGTGTTAAATAAACAGGATAAAGGTAAAATTTATGGAGTGATTTGTAAAACTTAATCCAACTGTTTGTAGGATTTTAAAGCTGCGGATGGTCAAATGTATTTCCCTAGATTTGTTTGCCTCAACGCAATTTTAAAGTAGATTCATTATACTTTTTATATGCATAGCATGAACAAGCAGCATGTAAAGTGACTAAAATAATTTAAATATAATAGCCTAATTAGAATAAGCTAAATACAGTAAGTTAATAACGTCAGATAGACGTCGAATGTAGACGCCTTTTAGACGTCAAGAATATAGACGTCTGATGTAGACGCCTTTTATGCCCCTTTTCCACTTGCTCGGCCCAGAGCGGCTCAGTCTGGTCCGGTCTGGTTCAGTTCGGCTCGGCTCACATGTAGGTTTGTCTCCATTCACTACTGCGGCCCTTCTGTGGGCGGGGTGTAGAATCTCACTCGTCCTACCACGTGGTGGCGGTAGTGTTACCTCAAGCTATTTACTAGCCACCACTAAACGTTAGAAGAAGAACACCCTGCAGGACCTTGTCTCACCACCTGTTGGCGGTAATGTCCCTTGAGCTATTTAATGCTCTAATCTTACTTTATTGCCTTTATTGCCTTTTCAGCTCGTTTTAAACCCCTGTGTTTTCCATTTTGTTTCTTTATAATAAAGATTATTCTCATATATGCACAAGGATCCTGTTAACATTGCTTAACACATCGATCGCACTGCCTTTAATCAGTTGAACTATTTTTACAGTAAGGTACAGATTAGGAATTAATTAGGTTTCAATTGGCCCTGTAATATTAAAGGTTAGTATTTCATTAAATTTAAACGGTAATATTTTGTCAGGGATAATTCAAAGTCAAATGCAAATGGATAATTTGGTTTAAACTGTCCCTTAAACATTAAAAGCGTGTTTCTTTAAACGTAAAAACAAAGTATTAATAATTAAATGTTTGTTGATCAGGAAACTCGTTTAGGCATCCAAGAACAGCTTCATCGGGGTTGATGTTGATGTCTGTGCATCCTTGGAAAAGCTGCTGCACCACGACCCGACATCAGGAAGGATGGATGGATGGATGGGTTGATGTTGACGTATTTGACGTCTGTGCATCCTTGGAAAAGCTGCTGCACTACCCATGACACGACATCAGGAAGGATGGATGGATGGATGGATGGCTGTTCAAATCTAATAATCTTTTTTCTTATGATTCTTTAAAGGTCAAATGCAAATGGAAAATATTCTTAACTTCCAGTATGTTTTTAAACAAACACTATACTGTACACACTTAACATTGTAAAATATGTTTAGGAAATTATTGTTCAATGAGACCACTTAAGAAAAAAAAGTTTATTATGAAAACTAAGAAGTGAAAAAAGCACAAAAATAAATACTGCATACACCTAAATGATTTTTTTCTCGTTGTCTCATGTGCTTCCTCCAGAAGACAAAAGTTGATAAATTCTGGTGTTGACTTCTTCGTCTTAACTGTAAAAAAAGAAAAACGTGGTTACCGGTAATTCAGTCTAGAAACAGTTTTATATGTAGATATATTTTATAAGATATATATACATATATCAAATATATCAGAAACCACAAAGCAGATATTTTTCAAACCAACACAGTGTAATCACTACATGTTTATGTACACACTGTAAGCTGTTGAAGTTATTTGAATTAAAATTCGATTTTTATAGACATAAGTGTGTCGACCTAGCTTCTTTTTTTTCTACTAGTATTTAACACATATCTTATATCTCAGAAACCACAAAGCAGATATTTTTCAAACCAACAGAGTGTAATCACTACATGTTTATGTGCATACTGTAAGCTGTTGGAGTTATTTGAATTAAAATTCGATTTTTTAATAATTTATTTTCGTAGCACATGTAACAGGTTTGGAATTAGTCAAAACAAATCAATTTAAATCCAGCAGATTTGACCACAACGTGACATTATTAAGGACTTGTTAACCTGAGGAACCCTCGTGGTATAAAGCCAGCTATGAAATATATTTTTTAAGCTTTTATTTAGCTACATTTAAAAGAAAGAACGCCGATCGACCCCACCCGCGCGTGCATGTGATGTGCATGTGTCGACCTACTTTGTTAAATCCAGCTGATTTGACCACAACGTGAAATTATTAAGGAACTGTTAAGCTCAAGCACCCTCTTGATATAACGTCAGCTATGAAATATATTTTTTAAAGCGTTTATTTAGCTACATTATAGAAATAAAGACGGCTCACGTGCGCGCGCAGGCGCGCGTGTGCACGTGGCGAAACTACTTTTTAAAATCCTGCCGTTTTGACCACTACGTAAGGAATAGTTCAGCTTAAGACACATCTTTGCTATAATTTTAAATACAAATACTTGTTTTTACCGTGTTAATCTTGTAAAGTCCTTCGGTGTTTGCTCCCTCGCGGCAGCCACTTCCTCAAACTCAGTCCAGCCTCCTCCCCACGGTTCGGGGCCAGCCGGCCTCGGCCCTGCTATGAGATGAGTCCGGAATCTTGGCGCCGCGCATCTGTGAGGTGGAAATGCTGTCCAACGCGCGTTTGGCACGCAAATATGACGTCACATCCGACCCGAGCCACCAAGTGGAAAAGGGGCATTAGACGTCAGGAATATAGACGTCTTTTAAACGTCGGGAAAAAGACGTCATCTGGCGTAACGTTTTGGACCTTCCAGGGACCCGATTTCGACGTGCAGAAATGACTTGAAAAAGACGTCATATAGACGTCTCCTTGCTCAGTGGGCGCCAAACACCATCGGAGCAATAGATTATTATATCTGATTCGAAATATAACCTGCAGAATGTGGTTGCGCGCTGAGGTGCGCGCATGACCCATTTGTGCTGCAAAACATGTTGGCACGCTCTTGCAGCATGGCATTTATTGTCCATCATCTCAGACTATTCCTTGATCTCCTCCTGTCCGTGCTGCGGCGAGACGTACCGTTAAATATCTTGGAATTAATATTTCTAAAGAACACTCTATCATGGTCAATAATTTTACATCTGTTCATGAAGCCATTAAAAATAAATTTAATAGTTGGTTAGCTAGGGATTTAACCATTTATGGTAGAGTGTTATTAAGCAAAGCTGATTTATCATGATTTTTGATTTATCATGCCCTGGACGACTGAGAATCTTCACCAGCATAAGCAAAGCTGAAGGAATGTCTAGCACTAATTTGACTAAGGCTGCGCTTTTTTGCGCAAGGGAACTTGGCTTCCAAATCCCCCGGTCCCTTTCAGTGGGCTATATAATGTCGATTCACATGCTAATGACCCATTAATTCTACACCTACACCCCCCCACCCCCTACCCCTCAGTCCAAAATCCTTGGACCCAGTGCAAGCCTTGTATAACACATAAGCATTTATCGCTGCCAGGTCAAGCATGTTGTAGAACACGGCAATGGGCCGCACCGTATATAAATGTGCAATCTGGTCCATTATACCGGTATGTCAGTTGACCTCAGGTCATGTGACCTGTGTTGGTCCGTCAGTTTACCTCAGGTCATGTGACCTGAGTTGGTCCGTCAGTTGACTTCATGTCGTGTGACCTGTGTTGTTTTGTCAGTTGACCTCAGGTCATGTGACCTGTGTTGGTCCGTCACTTGACCTCAGGTCATGTGACCTGTGTCGGTCCGTCAGTTGACCTCAGGTCATGTGACCTATGTCGGTCCATCAGTTGACCTCAGGTCATGTGACCAGTGTCGGTCCGTCAGTTGACTTCATGTCGTGTGACCTGTGTCATTTTGTCAGTTGACCTCAGGTCATGTGACCTATGTTGGTCCGTCACTTGACTTCAGGTCATGTGACCTGTGTCGGTCCGTCAGTTGACCTCATGTCATGTGACCTGTGTTGGTCCGTCACTTGACCTCAGGTCATGTGACCTGTGTTGGTCCGTTAGTTGACCTCAGGTCATGTGACCTATGTCGGTCCGTCAGTTGACCTTAGGTCATGTGACCTGTGTCGGTCCGTCAGTTGACCTCAGGTCATGTGACCTGTGTCGGTCCGTCAGTTGACCTCATGTCGTGTGACCAGTGTCGGTCCGTCAGTTGACTTCATGTCATGTGACCTGTGTCATTCTGTCAGTTGACCTCAGGTCATGTGACCTGTGTTGGTCCGTCACTTGACTTCAGGTCATGTGACCTGTGTCGGTCCATCAGTTGACCTCATGTCATGTGACCTGTCTGTCAGTTGACTTCATGTCGTGTGACCTGTGTTGGTCCGTCACTTGACCTCAGGTCATGTGACCGGTGTTGGTCCGTTAGTTGACCTCACGACATGTGACCTGTGTCGGTCCGTCAGTTGACCTCATGCCATGTGACCTATGTCGGTACGTCAATTGACCTCATGTTGTGTGACCTGTGTCGTTTTGTCAGTTGACCTCAGGTCATGTGACCTGTGTTGGTCCGTCAGTTGACTTCATGTCATGTGACCTGTGTCGGTCCGTCAGTAGACCTCAGGTCATGTGACCTGTGTCGTTGTGTCAGTTGACCTCAGGTCATGTGACCTGTGTTGGTACGTCAGTTGACCTCATGCTGTGTGACCTGTGTCATTATGTCAGTTGACCTCAGGTCATGTGACCTGTGTCGGTCCGTCAGTTGACTTCATGTCGTGTGACCTGTGTCGTTTTGTCAGTTGACCTCAGGTCATGTGACCTGTGTTGGTCCGTCACTTTACCTCAGGTCATGTGACCTATGTCGGTCCATCAGTTGACCTCATGCCATGTGACCTATGTTGGTACGTCAATGGACCTCAAGTTGTGTGACCTGTGTCGTTTTGTCAGTTGACCTCAGGTCATGTGACCTGTGTTGGTCCGTCAGTTGACTTCATGTCATGTGACCTGTGTCGTTGTGTCAGTTGACCTCAGGTCATGTGACCTGTGTTGGTCCATCACATGACCTCAGGTCATGTGACCTGTGTCGGTCCGTCAGTTGACCTCAGGTCATGTGACCTGTGTCGGTCCGTCAGTTGACCTCATGTCGTGTGACCAGTGTCGGTCCGTCAGTTGACTTCATGTCGTGTGACCTGTGTCATTTTGTCAGTTGACCTCAGGTCACGTGACCTGTGTTGGTCCGTCACTTGACTTCTGTTCATGTGACCTGTGTCGGTCCGTCAGTTGACCTCACGTCATGTGACCTGTCTGTCAGTTGACTTCATGTCGTGTGACCTGTGTTGGTCCGTCACTTGACCTCAGGTCATGTGACCTGTGTTGGTCTGTTAGTTGACCTCAGGTCATGTGACCTATGTCGGTCCGTCAGTTGACCTCAGGTCATGTGACCTGTGTCGGTCCGTCAGTTGACCTCAGGTCATGTGACCTGTGTCGGTCCGTCAGTTGACCTCATGTCGTGTGACCAGTGTCGGTCCGTCAGTTGACTTCATGTAGTGTGACCTGTGTCATTTTGTCAGTTGACCTCAGGTCATGTGACCTGTGTTGGTCCGTCACTTGACTTCAGGTCATGTGACCTGTGTCTGTCCGTCAGTTGACCTCATGTCATGTGACCTGTCTGTCAGTTGACTTCATGTCGTGTGACCTGTGTTGGTCCGTCACTTGACCTCAGGTCATGTGACCGGTGTTGGTCCGTTAGTTGACCTCACGACATGTGACCTATGTCGGTACGTCAATTGACCTCATGTTGTGTGACCTGTGTCGTTTTGTCAGTTGACCTCAGGTCATGTGACCTGTGTTGGTCCGTCAGTTGACTTCATGTCATGTGACCTGTGTCGTTGTGTCAGTTGACCTCAGGTAATGTGACCTGTGTTGGTCCATCACATGACCTCAGGTCATGTGACCTGTGTCGGTCCGTCAGTTGACCTCAGGTCATGTGACCTGTGTCGGTCCGTCAGTTGACCTCATGTCGTGTGACCAGTGTCGGTCCGTCAGTTGACTTCATGTCGTGTGACCTGTGTCATTTTGTCAGTTGACCTCAGGTCACGTGACCTGTGTTGGTCCGTCACTTGACTTCAGGTCATGTGACCTGTGTCGGTCCGTCAGTTGACCTCATGTCATGTGACCTGTCTGTCAGTTGACTTCATGTCGTGTGACCTGTGTTGGTCCGTCACTTGACCTCAGGTCATGTGACCTGTGTTGGTCTGTTAGTTGACCTCAGGTCATGTGACCTATGTCGGTCCGTCAGTTGACCTCAGGTCATGTGACCTGTGTCGGTCCGTCAGTTGACCTCAGGTCATGTGACCTGTGTCGGCCCATCAGTTGACCTCATGTCGTGTGACCAATGTCGGTCCGTCAGTTGACTTCATGTCGTGTGACCTGTGTCGTTTTGTCAGTTGACCTCAGGTCATGTGACCTGTGTTGGTCCGTCACTTGACTTTAGGTCATGTGACCTATGTCGGTCCGTCAGTTGACTTCATGTCATGTGACCTGTGTCGGTCCATCAGGTGACGGACAACAATAGGTCAAGCATGTTGTAGAACACAGCAATGGGCCACCTGCATGTGTCGGAACGCACCGTATATACATGTGCCAAGGACAAGGAGAGAGACAGTACTTGTAAGCAAAATAATTTATTTGACAGAACATCAGGGTTATAGGATAATCAGCACAGCAGAATAAGACAATTGTATGCATAAACTTGTTCTGGAGCAGACAAAGCTTTCCGTTCTATGGATGTCCCAAAATGTTCAACTGTGAGATAACTTCAGGGTCTGTTATGTGTGAATTGGTCAGGGCCTCTCTTCTGACTTTGGGGGAAGTGCAAGCAGAGACTTACTCACCTGGTGGAAACATTGGAATGCAGTCTGGTGTGGTGGGGGTGTCTGAGTTGTGTGCACGCATATTTATAACAAAAGGCAGTTAATGGCCTACTAATGGTTGAAGAGAAGGAGGGGGTTTGTCCTCAGGATCTTGAAAATTCAGTCATCCTAGTGCTAGAGCGACATGTTTTTTTCTTCTTTAGAGGTCAGTAAATCTCTGCTCTGACCTTGATAAGATTTTGTTCAACTTTAGAGGCTTTATCAGTTCCCATATGTATATACAGATGGGATCATTTAAGCAAAAAAATATGGAATGCCATTTTTTGTTACCTCATAGGCTCATAAATATATACTCAACAATAAGATCAAAGAATTCTTATTCAAAGTTGTACACAGATATTACCCAGTTAAAGATAATATTTGTTTGTTCTTTTCTGGTATTAGTAACAACTGCTCTTTTTGTCAGAATGAAGGTGAGAGTATTGAACACTTGTTTGTAGAATGTCCTCATGTTGTATTATTTTGGTCAGATGTACAACGCTTCCTGACAACAAAAGTTAGAAAAAATATTGTTTTGTCCAAATTACAAATCTTGCTCATTTTCAATAATTCAACCTTCTCTTCAGAAGAGATATATTTAGTTAATCTTATTGTAATTTTAGCAAACTATTTTGTCCACAAGATGAAATGGAGTGAAAAAAGCCCCTCGTGGAATAATTTTGAAGAATCTGACTTAAAAACATACATTGCATCTATTGAAAAGCTTACTTTAAATAATCAGAAGCTTAGAAAAACAAGAACTATTTTTACAAAATTTCTCATAATCATAAATCAAAATTTCTCATAATCATTCTCATAATCAATATGTATGACATTGTTTATTATATTGTTACATATATCATTGTTTAATTGTTGCTTTCTTTTTTCTTCTTCTTGTACAGTAATAGACTAGGCTATATGTTCTGTATTATATTTCTGATTGTCAAAATTTGGATTAATAAAGATAAAAAAATCACACTGAAAAGCAGGAATGTTTAGATACAAACCTAATCTGTGAAGCAGAACTTCTGGGTTGAAAGCTGCATCTTGGGTTTCGTTGTGTTGCAGTTTGTCCTTTAAACCACATCGTTCCTCTTTATCATCTGTGACTGTTGTTTCCAGAAACTCCATGTTTTCTGTAGCCACTTCGTCTCGTTGTTTAGCTTGCTGTCGCCTCATCTCTCGATAGTTTTCTTAAAATAAATGATACTAAACCGGTATAAATGAAACGAACTCAAGAAGATGAAATTACTGTAAATGTTACAGAAAAGTAACTCGTAGTCTAAAAGTGCAGCACGATACCTTTCTTTCTTTCTTCTTCTTCGTCTTTTCTTCTTCTTCTTCTTGAGTTTTCTTTGGCGGTTGGCTTACATGATTTGAAGCATTACCGCCATCTGCAGTTTAGGATATGAACTGGAATAGCGCTCAAAAATAAAAATAAAAATAAAAAAAATAAAAAAATCTCCATAAATAAATAAATATTGCTCAGATTCTGTTGAACAAATGAGTCCTTTTCAAGTATTTTAACAAAATGTTGGTGCATGCAGAACTTGAGTTTTGTTGTAGCAACTCTACCGGGTCGTATCTGACGTTTATTCCATTGAGTCTACGAATCATTTGTCTTCTTTCATGAAGGTACTGATGGCAGATCATTAGCACATGCTGAATGGTCTCATCCTCTCCACAGTAGTCACATTTACCCGTGTTATGTTTCCCAATGATGAATAGTGTCCTGTTCAATCCTGTGTGTCCAAATCTGAGTCTTGAGATGACAGTTTCTTCCCTCCTGTTGCTTTCAGCGCTCCGCATTTCTCCAGCTTTACGTTGAATGCTGTAGAACCATCGACCTTTTCTTTCTTCTTCCCAATGCTTTTGCCATTTTTCCCTCATTCTCTGCTTTGAGATACTTTTTACTTCTGCCCGACTGAATTTTACATCAAGTTCCACTGAATTGGCTTTGGTAGCCTCCTTTGCAACTTTATCTGCCATTTCATTTCCTCTTATCCCCATGTGTGCTGGAATCCACAAAAATGCAACTGTTAATCCCATCATGTTAATTCTGAATAGTGTCTGCTGTATTTCTGTCAATATGTCCGGTCTGCTTTCTGAACAACTGTTTTTTATACTAATTACAGATGAACTGGAATCTGAACAGATGACTGATCTGAGTGGGCGATTATCTTCTATCCATTGAACTGCCAATAATATCGCGGACAGTTCTTCTGTGTATACTGATAATTTGTTGTTTAATCTCTTCCCTACTTTAACTCCAAACTCTGGTACAATGAATGCTGCCCCTAATTGCTCTGCTGTAATCTTTGAAGCGTCTGTATATATTTTTACATATCCGTAATATTGATCGATGTGTTCAATAACTGTGTTGAAATTTACTCCATTTCTAGTTTGTTCTAATATATTTAAGTCCACTGTTGGATCTGTGAACAACCATGGATGTACGTTTGAAAGTGGAACTGTTGGGCTGACATTAAGATCATCCACTTGAATTTCTGTTGATTTTTGATTTATGGTCCAACCAAAGCTTTTTATGCGTTTCTTTTCTTTTTCCCAGCATGGTTTCAATACTTCTTGTGTCGGATGGTTTTGTTCGTGTCCTTTCAGATTTGCCCTGTAGGTTAACGCTTGTTCTCTTCTAATGTTCAGTGGTGGTTCTCCCATTTCTACCAATATTGATCCTGTATGTGTTGTTTTGAATGCTCCAGTAATAATCCTTAATGCCTGATACTGAATACTGTTTAACTTTTCCAAATTTGTTTCTGAAGCTGAACTATAAACAATACTCCCATAGTCTATTATTGATCTGATTAATCCTGTGTAGATGGTCCTTAGTGCTTTCCTGTCTGCTCCCCAGTCTTTTCCTGTCAAACACCTCATGATGTTTAAAATTCTTTTACATTTATCTGTAGGCTAACTTTTTGGATGTGCACTGTCCACGTAAGTCTCACATCAAACCAGATACCCAAAAATTTAAATTGTTTTTCTCTTTCAATCACTTTTCCATATAACTTGAGTTCAGTATTGTTAGGTATGGTCTTTCTTGTGAAAATTACTGATTTTGTCTTGTCCACAGAAAATTTAACTCCCCACCTATTAGACCATGTTTCAACTGTCGTTATTGCTTCCTGCACCTTTTTTAGAATAAACTGTAGATTTTTGCCTCTCTTCCACAAAGCGCCATCATCAGCAAATAACGATCTCCCCATTCCTATTTCTACGTCATCAAACATGTCGTTTATCATTATGGAGAAAAATAGAGGGCTAACTATACTTCCCTGCGGCGTCCCGTTCTCTATATAGTATTTGTTTGAGTAAACTTGTCCTATTCTTACCTATATTTGTCTGTCAGACAGAAAATGTTTTACCCAATGAAACATTCGTCCTGTGATTCCCATTTTTTTCATTTTTATAAGTAGCCCCTCTCTCCACATCATGTCATATGCTTTCTCTACATCAAAAAACACAGCTACCACACTTTCTTTATTAATCTGGGCTTTCCTGATGTCATGTTTCAGACACAAGACTGGATCCATCGTGTTTCTTCCTTTTCTAAAACCACTTTGATAGTTGGTCAAATAACCTTTTTTTTCTATATAATATGCAAGTCTTTCATTTATAATTTTCTCCATAATTTTGCAGATGTTAGATGTTAAAGCTATTGGTCTGTAGTTTTCCGGTTTGGTATGATCTTTTCCTGGCTTCCGTAGCGGTATGATCACTGCACTGCTTCTTTCCAAGACTGAGGCAGCTGTCCTCTTTTTTTTATTTTTATTTTTATTAAAGTTTGAGCAAAATTTACAAACAAAACATGTGGCATATACAACAGAAATAATTTTTTGCAAGTATGAGGCACACAAGAAAAATTGAGAGAAAATAACATGACAAGTTTAAGAAAGAAAAGACAATAAATAAAAATAAATAAAAATTAAAAACATACACAAGGGGCTCTAATTATTAAATAAAGTTCAGTTCTTCATAAGCATTGAGAAGCTGTAAACTCATCTTGCTTTTCATCAGTTTTAATGTTTTTAGGTGGTTGTCCATCAGCTGGCGTTGAAAGGTTGAAAAGTCAGGTTTTCTGTTTCCCCATTTACAGGAATGGATGAAGTATTTTGCGAGGATCAACAGGTTGTTCAGTATGAGGTCAGCTCTTCCGTCTCTGAGGGTGGTTCCAAATATTACATCCTCTCTTTTTAGAGGATGGGGAAGGAGATGTTTAGTTGAGAACCAGGCCTGATAGTTTTTCCAGAAAGTTTCAGTATGTACACAGTAGAAGAAGAGATGGTCTGTTGTTTCAATATCATTGTCACAAAAAGTACAGTTGTTAGCATCGAAATTAAATCTTTGTCTTAATAGTTCTCTGGATGGAAAAATGTTATTGAGAATTTTAAAATGTATTTCTTTAGCTTTAGGACTTAAGGGGTATTTAAGGTAAGCAGTTCTCCACTTATTGACTTCAGAGTCAGAAAACAAACTCAGGATGGAGTTTCTGTTTGGACGTACAGGAAATATAATGTCGTTTAGATGTCGACGTAACCTTTTGTTAGAGTTACTTTTATCCAAAAGGTTAACTCCATTTATTTGAGGTGTAGGTAAGTGGAGGTTAGCTGTTTCAGTGCTTATATTTTGGACCATACATTTGACTGCAGTAGGGATCGAGTTTATAACAGTGTTAAACTGAGAGAGTGAGCAGTTCAAATTATATAGTGCACAGAAATCTTCATAAGACAACCAGCTTCCATTGTCCTTTAGAAGATGTTTTATGGACCAAATACCTTTTTCCATCCAGTGATCCAAATACAGAGATTTACTTCTGTGTAGTACATATCTATTATTCCAGATCGGAGTTTGGTGGGGAGTAAAATTGTGTGAGTACATGAGTTTCCAACATAACAACACCTGCTTGTGAAAGTCAGCTAGCTTCACAGGGAGTTTAACAACATTAAAGTCACATTTGAGAACAAAATCTATACCACCAAGTTTTTTAAACAAACCTTTGGGAAGACAATACCAAATACTATTTCCATTCATTAAAAAAGATTTCAGCCAGTTTATTTTTAAGACAGCATTTAAGCATTCAAAGTCAATTGTTTGAAAACCACCATCTTTAAAATCTTTTACCATGTTTGCTTTTTTTAAGTAGTGGACTCGATTTTTCAAGATGAAGTTGAAGTTTAGTTGATTTATGGCTTTAATATATTTATTAGTGTAACACCACCGCTTGAGGTGGAGAAGTGTCACGAACACATCTGAAGGTCATGGGGTGGAGAAGGAGTAATCACGCTGAAAGGGTTAAGCTTGGCTGCACGGACTTTATTCAACTCTTCAATACAACGTCATCCCCTCATGAACGCTGCCCGCGTCTACCGTTGTTTTTCCCCGCTTAACCTGAACACACCCCTAGACCCACGAAGAAAAACCCACGAAGAAGAAGTCTCTTAAAGACACAGTAACCTAAATACGTAACTGCCCAAATAAATCATCTTACATCAAAATAAATCAAAATAAATCATCTTACATACTTCCCCCTCTTTAAATGAAATGTCCTCATTTCAAAATAAGGTAACCATAGTAACAATAAGAGAAAATAAATCATCTTCCCAAAACACAATCTCAGAACAATAAACAAAGTCCACATATAGAACAGTTTTTTTTTTTTTTTGTTTTTTTTTTTTACTTTGTCACGACAGCAGTCGTTGTGGCTTCCTAACCATGCGCCCACACCTGGTGACAACTGTACCCTCAGAAGGCGGCAAGCTAAGAGGTGTTTGCGCCGGCTGCTGGGAGACTGGTTCAGTTTGTCTCCTTGGTGAAAGTGTCAATGACCTCGCAGTTTCTGCTGTCTGTGCTGTTTGGCCAAAGATCAAGGGCAATGAGCCGGACAAAGCTGTGTACTTCGGCCGCGTGTTCATGTTTGTCATTGGGACAGATTGATTGCCCTCCATTGTTAATGTGTCTGTGGAACCACGATAAGGTTTCAACCGATCATAGTGGATGACCTTGGTCGCAGCCTGAGGGTGTTGCACATCCACCAGCTTGTAAAGGAGCCCTTTGTCGTCCACAGATACAACCTTATATGGTCCAGTCCAGTTTGGAGCAAGCTTCTGTCGTTGTGTGGTGGGATCATCCATCCATACCAGATCACCACAAACGTATGGCCTGAACCTCGTGTCCTTGTTGTAGTAGTATTCCCGTTTTTGTCTCTGTTCTTCACTATGTAGAAAAACAGTCTCAAAAGCAGCGTCCATCCGTCGAGCTAGTTCTGCACCATAGTTAGTCGGACTATCAGAAACTGTTGGCGATGAAACATGAACAGTAGCCGGTAGTCTGGGCTCTCTGCCATGCACAAGGAAGTAAG
>JBBPBX010074880.1:0-11958 GCA_038048925.1 Garcialebias charrua
GGGTCTGAACTTGGGGCGTGTCATAGCTAAACAAAAAGCAGTTATGGCAATGGACTAAAGTAACAAACAGAACTATTCACAAATGACAAAACAGAAGCCAAGACACAGAGAGAACGAGAGTCAAATTACGGACACACAAGGATGACAGATAGATATGACAGATAGATAGACGACAGATAGATAGACAGACGAGGTGGCTCTTAAAAGTGCCTTTGTGGTGTGACTTGTAGAGAAGTGTACATAAATTGTTGCAAAGCTCTGGAACCTGTTGAGAGAGAAAAAAAAGTGTTCAGATTTCTGAAGCTCTTCATGTGTCTTGCCACAGTAATAAAACAACAGAGCTAATCCTAACCCTAAAATAAAAAGGATGAGGACTTTGGTTGGGCTGACTAGTAGACACTAGTTGCTGTGTCCTATACTGTACATTACAAACTACTGTACATGTATACAATAAAATCACAGTGATACAAGTATTGCTGTCATTCATCTGTCAAACTGTCAAAGCTTTTAGTCAACTGATCAGTGTTTCCAGACTGGGCTCAGAAAAAAAAATCACTGTAATGCCACTTGGTTGTTGATATGTGCTGCTGACTATCCATGCTGCTGAGCTCATGCTGCTGATTACTTCATATTGCCGTGTTCATCCGTGCACATCTGCTCACATGGACTCATGTTCGTGCTGCTGTTGTTTTGGCACATTGTTTTTGTACTATTAGTGATTAGTGTATTCTTAGTTTTGTGTATTCTTAGTTTAGGAGTAATAGTTGAGTGAATGTAGTATATTCTTAGTCAGTGGTGGGATGTAACTAAGTACAAGTACTTTGTTACTGTACTTAAGTGAATTTTTCATGTACATAAGTAGAATTAAATGTGAGTATGTTTACTTTTACTACACTACATTTTACATGAAGTATCTGTACTTTCTACTACACTACAGTTCTATAATGTGTTGAGTTACAAGTTACATTCACGTTGCAGTTTTTTGATTTGTCGTTAGTTTGAAAGTAACTGATGTTGAGAGGAGAGTTGGTCCATTTAATCACTGCAAAGTGGACAGGTAACATTAGACCTGGCTTCAAGAAGAACTGGACCAGTGATGGCTATTCTAGTATAAACGTCATTGAGCTGGGAGCACCCACAGCACCACTAACACACACAAAATGGATTCCACCATGGAGATTCAGCCAGAAGATACACACCACCCATGGCTTTATAGAAAGACTATTGAAATATTATAGAAATATTATTGAAAGCCTGTTCAGTACAACAGGATAGATTTTCTCCCACAAAAGAGCCAGGCTGGACTCAAAAAACGTTGAAAATCAACTTCTTCTGAACTTGAACAAGGAATTCTTGCTGCGATATTAAATTGTGTCAGTTCATGTTAGGACAGGAGACAAGAATGTCTCCAAATGTCTCGACACTCAGGTCCAAGTTTAGAAAATTGTGTCAGGAACTTAAAATATTGTTCACTATTGACCCATTACAAGGTTGACTAGACAATATTTTAACTAGAGTTGATGAGAAAAATAAATGATCACAGTCTGTTATTTTGTTCGGTCTAATGCTCCTTTTTTCAGGCAGACAAGTTTTATTTAAATGTGTTCACTGCAGTTAAAATAACACATTGATTTTACTTTGTGTTAAATAAAATCTTTCAAAGTATAATCATTCATTATTATTCTAATTTTGCTTTATGACATTTAACTCTGCATGTCATCTCTGAAATACTGACGCACAGACTCACAAGTCCAATGCAGACATGTTCCTGTTTTTGATTTTCTACATTTGCCTTAGAATCTGTCTGTTTTGCTACTTTGACATCTTTGTTTTAACTTGTTAAAAAAATAAAAATAAAAATGGAAATCTGTATTTCTCTCTTATGATTGTCTATTGTTGACTGTTCACGGTAAATCTACTGTTGCTGTTGTCATCATTCTTTGTTTGTAGAGAGTCAGAGTCAGAGAGAATTTATTGTCATTTGCACCGCATGTAGTACATGTGTTGAAAACGAGATTATGTACACAGGGTCCCAGTTACGTCCAACAACAGCAGGTCTCAGTAGGTCAACAGTAGCAGCCCAGCTAACATTGAACGTTCAGACAATGTCCTCTGAACGTTGTCATCAACGTCCTCTGAACGTTTGCAGAAAACGTTCACTGAACGTCCAAATGAAACTCCATAAAACGTTCAGAGAACGTCCCCTGAATGTTCAGACAACGTCCCCCGAACGTTCAGAGAACGTCCCTTGAACGTTCAGACAACGTCCTCTGAACGTTGTCATCAACGTCCTCTGAACGTTTGCAGAAAACGTTCACTGAACGTCCAAATGAAACTCCATAAAACGTTCAGAGAACGTCCCCTGAATGTTCAGAAACTGTCCCCCGAACGTTCAGACAACGTCCCCTGAATGTTCAGAAACTGTCCCCTGAACGTTCAGAAACTGTCCCTTCAACGTTCAGACAACACAAACTTTTCAAGTTCCCAATCCACAGTTTTAAATTGAGATTTATTAGTGGAATCATGATGATATGTAGTTGTGCAAATAACTCTTGGCTATGAATTAATTCTACAGTACTAACATTAAAAATAACAGAGTCGAAAGTTATGATAAAAGAATCAGTTTATTACACATAAAGGCATCAGTATCATAATATAAAACAAATCCGTATATGAATAAAAAAAATGCATAACTGGCATCAGTTGTAACAAAATAGGTACAAAAATAGGTACAAAAAGAATCTGTACATGCTATGCATATGAAAAATATAATGCATCTACTTCAAAACTGCGTTGAGGCAAACAAAGCTAGGAACCACATTTGACCATCCATTGTGCAGCAGGAAACATGGTGGAAACCGTTGGTTTAAGGTTTACAAATCACTCCTTACATTTTTCCTTTATCCTCTTTAACATAAATTAAAAGATTAACAGAACAGCATAACACATAAAATGGAAAAGTCCACCTTTGGTACCTTTAAAAAAACAAAAGCTTTAGAATTACATTGGAGGGAGCTTATCAACTGGTGGCAAAACAAAATGTACCAGTACACAAACAAATCTAAAAGTACACAGCTCACATAGCTTTGGTCTGTATATATATATTTTTTTATTATTAACATGCCTTCATTTTTCTTTTGGATTTATAGCTGCAACACTGGCAGTAACACGAGAAATATGAAAGCTATATAAAATTACAGTCCCACCACAAATATGTTTAAAAAGTGTGCTGGTCATAATATTTTAAATAAGTTGATTTATTTCAGTAATTCCATTCAAAAAGTGAAACTTTCATTAAACTGATTTCAAGTTTATTTCTTTTAATACTGATAATTAAAACCAACAACTAATGACAACCCTAAATTTAGTACCTCAGAAAATTAGAATATTACTTGAGATTAATTTTAAAAAATGTTTATAAATGTTGGCCAACTGAGAACTATGAACATGAAATGTACAATATGTACATCTTTGAATACTTAGTTGGGGGTCCTTTTGTAAGGACATGTTCATACTTTTCAGTTGGCCAACATCTATAAAAATCCTTTTTTTAATTTTTTATCTCAAGTAATGTAATTTTCTGTTACCGGTAATGAATTTGGGCTTTTCATTAGTTGTCAGTTATAATCATCAACATTAAGATTTTTTTTAAAAATATATCAGTCTGTGTGAATGAATATAATATACAAGTTTTACTTTTTGAATGGAATTACTGAAATAAATAAACTTTTTCATATTCTAATTTTATGACCAGCACCTGTATTTGCATCTCTCCCCCCAAAAAATGTGTTCCTCAGTTCTGTGTGAGCCCGTGTCCTCCACTTCTTTGTGGCACATTTTAAATGTCCTGTGTGACTATGTCCTCCACCTCCACTTCTTGTGGTGCATTAAATGTCCAGTGTCCACTTCTTTGTGGTGCATTAAATGTCCAGTGTGAAAGCCTCACCTCCACTTCTTTGTGGTGCATTAAATGTCCAGTGTCCACTTCTTTGTGGTGCATTAAATGTCCAGTGTGAAAGCCCCACCTCCACTTCTTTGTGACATGTTTTAATTGTCCAGTGTGAGCGCATGTCCTCTACCCCTTTTGCATGTTTTAAATGCTCTGCAGCATGAGTCCTTATAAAATCCTCTCTTGCCGCAGAATCCCCATTCATGATTCCATCTGCATTTGCAAAAAAACAAACAAAAACAAAAAAGAGTAATTAGTCATATGCAAAGGCAATCTGGAAAATGCACAGTGCCTTGCTGGGGTCTCCCCTATAACTGGATTAATAAATAATAATAAAAAACATCCATCCCAGCAAATGTTGATAGGTGGCTTGTTCACCGTCAGTATCCACGGAAGAACAATCTGTTGAGCGATCTGGTTCAGAGTTATGTGAAATGTGAACATCCAATTCAGAGGGAAAATCACAAGAATGATTGGCATGATGGTCTGAATGAATACTGCCATGATCATCATCTGAAAAGGACCCATTTACAAGAATATCTACAGTTTCTGGTTCATTGGTGCCATCATCATGAAGAGAGTCAGAACTTTCAAGTGATTCACTGTGTTCACTATGCATGGAAATGACTTCATGCTGAAATGCAGGAGAATTTTAAACAAAATCTTGAGAATCATCTTGGTCATCATCTAAACACTTAAATTTCCGCTTGGCAGCAAGATGAGTTTGTCTCCAAAGAGTAGATTTAGGAACAGAATAAATGTTTTTTTGCCATTGTCAATGAGAGTTTTTTAGAAGCCTCAGTTTCAGTTCCTCCACATAGGACAAACAGGTTTAACAATGTCAATAAAAACAGCTTGTTCACATGCAAATGAGGAACATCAGCCTGACGGTCATTAGGGGCCTTGATGACTCACAGGGTGCTCATGCAATAACAGCATTGGGGGATGGGGGGAGGGACAGTATGGTTCAAACCGTTCAGAAGCTTTGTGTTTGCTTTAAACACTCACCGGTCTCAGAGTTTATGTAGTTCTTGTCAGTTGATTTGTTGAGAGTCGCTGCGTAAGTGACCTCCACAACCTGGACGTGTTTGTTTCTCTCTTCCTGTTCGGCGACGTCCACACTAGAAGAGGATTCAGGCCCCATAGGACTCCTAAACCCAAACCCTATGAAACAGAGAGACGGGAATGACGGGTGAGCTGCGTTCTGTTTTAAAGTTCCGGCAGAACCACAGTCTGACGGTTACAGAACATCTGGAACTGATGCCGAGGAAACAGCTGTTCACTGGAGAAAGTTTTAGCTTTAGAAGCAAAACTCAAATATTTTTGAGGCTAGCTAACTCTGAAATTAAAGTAAAATGTCCGAAGTTGCAGTTCAAAAGCCTTAAACCTGTCTTGGTGTAACTTGGAAGCAGCTTATGAATTTTAATTAATTCAGAATAATTTAATGAGCAAACACAAACCTTCATTATTCAACTGGGGTTAGGAGCATAAGGCCTCAAGCCCTTACCTTTCTTGTTGGTATCTGCTGACCAGGGATTTGGTTCAAGCATCAAGATCCAGCTGCAGGGCGGTGCTCCTCTGTGTTGAACCAAACAAACTAAAATGGTGGCAATGGTGGGAAACCCACCACAAGGCATCCTGGGAGAAATCAAAGGGCCAATGAAAGGGCCTCCAACCAACAGTGGGGGTTGTGATTTCCCACCCTCAACTGTCACAGTGTTCAATCAAACCACCAGAACAACAAGGTTTTGCTTCTGGGGGGATAAACAGGAGTTAATGGAAGCCATTTTCTGGCACCAGAGTTTAACTGAGAGAAGTACTGTGGGAGAAAAGAGGGCCCTAAACCCTCTATTAAACATCTAACTAACAGAAGTGTACAATTTTTTATAACAACACAGAAATAGAGATTTGGTGATAAATAATAACAACCATTAAGTTTGTACTATGCTCTTTAAATTAAATCACACCAAACATGTTTTTTCACATTAAATGTCCAGAGTGAACGTTCAGACAACATTCAGACAACATTAGAAGTGCACTTCAAAACAAAAATAGAGATTTGGTGATAATAATTAATGACCATTAAAGTTTTAAAGATTAAAAAACTAATTAAATAAAATTATGCCACTTGTTTTTTTCTCTCACAGTAAGCAAACATTCAGAAAACGTCAGAAGTGTGCACTCAGACAATGTTCAGACAATGTTCAGACAATGTTCACACAATGTTCACACAATGTTCACACAATGTTCAGACAATGTTCAGACAATGTTCACACAATGTTCAGACAATGTTCACACAATGTTCAAACAATGTTCAGACAATGTTCAGACAATGTTCAGACAATGTTCAGACAATGTTCAGACAATGTTCAGACAATGTTCAGACAATGTCAGAAGTGCACACTTTTTGTAACAAAACAAAAATAGAGATTTGGTCATAAATTATAACAACCATTAAAGTGTCAAAGATGTAAGAACTAATTGAATGAAATTACACCAATTTTTTTTTCGTACAGTGAGTGAAGGTTCAGCGTTAACGTTCAGCGTTAACGTTCAGGCAAAGTTCAGACAAGGTTGGGTCCTGAACATTCGACATTCGACCTTTAGACGACGTTCACTGAACGTCATCTGAACATTTGCTTGCTAGCTGGGAGGTCTCTCTTGTAAATGAGTCCTAGAGGCTCAATGAGATTAACCTGTCTAAATAACGTTGAAGTACTGTTTTTCTTTACAGTTTGTATTTTGTCAGATGTAACTGGGACCCTGTGTACATTTCATTCCACATTATGTACCACGTGTGATGTGAATGACAATACAGTATAAAGCCAATATAGAGCCCAGCCTTGAAACAATGCTTATAGTGTTGATTATAATGTTTATATAATGTTATAACAATGCTTATAATGTTGGAATCCTGGCAAAAACCAATGCAGACATGTTCCTGTTTTTCATTTTCTACATCTAACTTATAATTCGTTTTGCTACTTTGCTAGTTTGTTTTAAATTGTTAAAAAATAAATCTGTATTCCTCTCTTATGATTGTCTATTGTTGAGCAATTTTGGCGGATAAAAGACGTACAGTACGTATCTAAATGTCTTCCACTCGCGTGGCACAGTATTGCAAACCATTAAACCCTAAAACTTTAACACTAGGATGACTGAATTTTCAAGATCCTGAGGACAAACCCCCTCCTTCTCCTGACAATTATTGGGCCATTAACTGCCTTTTGTTATAAATATATGTGCACTCAACTCAGACACCCCCACCACACCAGACTACACAGACTGCATTCCAATGTTTCCACCAGGTAAGTAAGACTCTGCTTGCACTTCCCCCCTTAGTCAGAAGAGAGGCCCTGACCTGAATTCACACATAACAGACCCTGAATTTATCTCACAGTTGAGCATTTTGGGACATCCACTGAACGGAAAGCTTTGTCTGCTCCAGAACAATTTTATGCATAAAATTGTCTTATTCTGCTGTGCTGATTATCCTGTAACCCTGATGGTCTGTCAAATAAATTATTTTGCTTACAAGTACTGTCTCTCTCCTTGTCACATGTATATACGGTGCGTGCCGGCACATGCAGGTGGCCCATTGCTGTGTTCTACAACATGCTTGACCTATTGTTGTCCATCACCTGACGGACCGACACAGGTCACATGACAAGAGGTCAACTGACAAAACGACACAGGTCACACGACATGAAGTCTACTGACGGACCGACACTGGTCACATGACATGAGGTCAACTGACGGACCGACACAGGTCACACGGCATGAGGTCAACTGACATACCAACACAGGTCACATGACCTAAGGTCAAGTGACGGACCAACACAGGTCACACGACATGAAGTCAACTGACGGACCGACATAGGTCACACGGCATGAGGTCAACTGACGTACTGACACAGGTCACATGACCTGAGGTCAACTGACGGACCGACACAGGTCACATGACCCGAGGTCAACTGACGGACCGACACAGGTCACATGACCTGAGGTCAACTGACGGACCGACATAGGTCACACGACATGAAGTCAACTGATGGACCGACACAGGTCACATGACCTGAGGTCAACTGACGGACCGACACAGGTCACATGACCCGAGGTCAACTGACGGACCGACATAGGTCACATGACCCGAGGTCAACTGACGGACCGACACAGGTCACATGACCTAAGGTCAACTGACGGACCGACATAGGTCACACGACATGAAGTCAACTGATGGACCGACACAGGTCACATGACCTGAGGTCAACTGACGGACCGACACAGGTCACATGACCCGAGGTCAACTGACGGACCGACACAGGTCACATGACCCGAGGTCAACTGACGGACCGACACAGGTCACATGACCTGAGGTCAACTGACGGACCGACATAGGTCACACGACATGAAGTCAACTGATGGACCGACACAGGTCACATGACCTGAGGTCAACTGACGGACCGACACAGGTCACATGACCCGAGGTCAACTGATGGACCGACACAGGTCACATGACCTGAGGTCAACTGACGGACCGACATAGGTCACACGACATGAAGTCAACTGATGGACCGACACAGGTCACATGACCTGAGGTCAACTGATGGACCGACACAGGTCACATGACCCGAGGTCAACTGACGGACCGACACAGGTCACATGACCTGAGGTCAACTGACGGACCGACATAGGTCACACGACATGAAGTCAACTGATGGACCGACACAGGTCACATGACCTGAGGTCAACTGACGGACCGACACAGGTCACATGACCCGAGGTCAACTGACGGACCGACACAGGTCACATGACCTGAGGTCAACTGACGGACCGACATAGGTCACACGACATGAAGTCAACTGATGGACCGACACAGGTCACATGACCTGAGGTCAACTGACGGACCGACACAGGTCACATGACCCGAGGTCAACTGACGGACCGACACAGGTCACATGACCTGAGGTCAACTGACGGACCGACATAGGTCACACGACATGAAGTCAACTGATGGACCGACATAGGTCACTTGACCCGAGGTCAACTGACGGACCGACACAGGTCACATGACCTGAGGTCAACTGACGGACCGACATAGGTCACACGACATGAAGTCAACTGATGGACCGACACAGGTCACACGACATGAGGTCAACTGACGGACCGACACAGGTCACATGACCCGAGGTCAACTGACACACCGGTATAATGGACCAGATTGCACATTTATATACGGTGCGGCCCATCGCCGTGTTCTACAACATGCTTGACCTGGCAGCGATAAATGCTTATGTGTTATACAAGGCCTGCACTGGGTCCAAGGATTTTGGACTGAGGGGTAGGGGGTGGGGGGTGTAGGTGTACAACTAATGGGTCTTTAGTAGGGTCATTAGCATTTGAATCGACATTATATAGCCCACTGAAAGGGACCGGGGGATTTAGAAGCAAAGTTCACTTGCGCAAAAAAGCGCAGCCTTAGTCAAAGTAGTGCTAATCTGAAACTTTGGAAGCTAAAAACATTGTAAGCTAACAACTTTGTAAGCTAACAAGTTCGTTTTTTGTAGTTTTGATTTTTATTGTACTAAAACATTTAGGAGTGGGTCAGCTGAACTTACCTCGTGAGGTGTGCTTTGGAAAAAGGTAGGTCGCAAAAGGATGACATCAGAAACCTTGTTGTTTTTATTTTTTTCAAAACTTCCGGTCAGTTCATAATTTATTTTCAGAGGTCATTACTGACATCTAGTGATACCTACTGTACTCAGCACCTTAATAACATTCAATTAAGACTCTAGTCGTGAAATACTGACGAGTACGTCTTCCCATTTCATAATGACAGATACGCAAAGGGCTGCAGGGGGCGGTCTGACCAAACGTAAGATGCAGGAGGAGTCAGGAATGAGGACGTGTTGGCATGTGATGAATGGCTCAGTGAGTGGTGTGTGTGGGAGGGTGAGATGTGTGTCGGCCGTCCGCCGGCCAGAAGAGGGCGCTACGTGCTCATGCTCTGCACGTGTTGAGAGGAGCAAGACGTGACGGTGTGTGTGTGTGGAGAAAAAGTAAACGGCAAAGTAAAACGCGGCTGTAAGAAAGTCTGTTTGTGCACCTGTTGGCTGTAATTATTATTAAAAACAAGAGGATTAACCTGCAGCCACCGTGTGGTTTATGTGCAAGGCAAGTGAGGGAGTTAACCCTGAAGCAGAGACTTCAGCCCTGGAGGAAGATCTCCCCTGTGTCTTTTGACCACGGATGAAAGACTGAGCAGGAAAGGTTAACACTGGCGACCACGAAGGGACCTCTTCGCCTTGCTGGACAAGTGGTGAGCTTTGAATAAGAGAGATAATAACGGCTAGCAATAAAGCCAAGAGACTGCATTAGCCTGCTATATTAGCCTGCTGTTTAACAACTACAAGATGGACGCCGCCGCCCGCTCCTGTAAAAACTATGGGGTTGAAACAGATTATTCCAACCCGTTTATGACATTGGATATTTCTTCTGAGAGCAGAAAAGCTGCCAAAGATGTGAAATGTGAACATTACAACCCTTTTCTGTGTGATGAACGCTGTTTTAGCTCGTACGCTAAAGGAGGGGACATGTTTGCACCGCGCCAAGACCCTGCTCAGCCACAGTTTACTCCTACAAATCCATTCATTGATGCCAAATGTCAAGGTTATAACGCTCATGGAGGGGCTGCAGATGACAGAATGCATTTCTACTCAACCCCCACGTTTCAAATGAAAGATAATTATATGGACTCCAACCCATTTACTTCTGCTCATATGCAAAGTTTTGTGCACAGCACGCCGGCCCCTGTCAACCCAGTGACATTTCCAGCTGTGCATTGTACCCCTTCTCATAACCTGGATGGAACGATAAGCTACAAGCAAACCCCTGCACGGCCCCAGCCCCGATTAAAACCAAATAAAACTCGTTTCATGGTGCAGCAGCCTTTATCCGACAGTGAGGAGGATGGAGATCCTAGAGAGAGGGTCCCCACCTTACGTCCGGGCCAATACGACGGTACCACACCATGGACAGAATTTCTGCACAGGTTTGAGAGCTGCGCCGAAGCGAACTATTGGTCCGAAAAGACTATGACAGTGCAGCTGAAATTCTGCCTGGTTGGCGCAGCGGGGGCCATTGTCCACAGAAACCCTCGCTCTTACAGATGGGACTACCGCCGCCTGGTGGACGAACTGGAAACTGCATACGGCCCATCTTCTGATCATGCCGCTGCGGTTGCAGTAGAGCTGAGGCAGCGTGTACGGAAACATGGAGAGGACCTGCACGTTTTCAGAGACGATATTTACGGGAAAGTGGCTGTGGCTTATGGTGGCAGAGCAGAAGCTGAACAGGACTCTATTGCTGTTGAAGTTTTCACAAACGGTTTGGGTGATGCTGAAATAGTTCAGAAACTATTAGAGCAACGACCAGCCACGCTCGCCCGTGCATATGAAATAGCCCATGCTCATGAGACCACAAAAAGGGCTGCAGCTTATGTCACCAGTACCATGCAGTCAGGAGCCCGCGGCATGGTTGAACGACGGCCCAGAGCTGCTGTAGTCAGAGCCAATGACCAACATGAAAGTGTTAATAAAACTACACCTGTAACCAACCCTTCACCGAATCAGTTTGCCACACACCCACCCTCAGCCTTTAATAACCGCAAAAATTTGGCGAAGGGGAGAGTCCGTTGCCACAATTGTCAAGGTTGGGGTCACATCCAGAAGCAGTGCCCCTCGCCCCACAAGACCACCAAAGCTTTGACATTCAGTAGCTCCTCCGGTGATACCCAAGAACCCACCGTGCTCCACCTGAAAGGCCATAGCCAAGAAATGAGTATCCTCATGCGAATCTATGAAGTGGAGGTGTGTGCTGTGTTGGACAGTGGGGCACGGAGAAATGTGCTGCCGTTGCGCTACTTTAATTCCATCCATCCTGACATGAGACCTCAGCTGCATTCATCAATTGTTGAGACTTTACTGGGGGTGGGACCTGTAGATGTGCCA
>JBBPBX010074881.1:0-17477 GCA_038048925.1 Garcialebias charrua
AACAAACTACTACTTACTACTTGTACTACTATTCCTACTTCATGGTTTTCCACTTATCACGGGGCTTCAGGGTATGGATCCCCTGCAATAAATGAGGGACTACTGTACAAATAAACTTGGAGCATTGTAATTAAAATAAGCTGATGAACCAAGCAACACACCACAGTGTCAAAATAGAAAACTTAAAGCAGAATGTCTGAAAACAAAAACAGAATGAACAACAAAACAGATGAGGAAAAGGTAAACATAGACTGGAGTCAAAGTGTGTTACCAAACTGTAAGCAATCAAACAGTATTTATATTCAGAAATGTCCAGTGCAAGCCTTCATTTACACCCAAACAGAACAGAACAAGGTGACAAGGAAAACCGATCATGGACTGTGGGTGATTGGCTGAAAGTGTCACATCAGGTAAAGGCATGGGAGAGACAGCACTCATTACATTTTAGCATATTCTACAAATAATCTGGATCTCAATCCAGTTGAAAATCTCTGGTGGAAATGGCCAAAAATAAAAAAAAGTAACTGAACAGCAGTGAGACTGCTTGTCAATAACTTGTTCTGTGCCTCATATAATTCAAGCTGGTAGAAAAGCCAGAAGTGTTTCAGGAAAGTACCAACGATGTACCCTGATGCATGCTCAATAATCCAGGTAGAAAAATCTAAAAAAGCTAAGTCTGGTCCTCTGGACATTCAAAAAACAAAACAAAACAAAGCAAAAAAAAAAAACAAAAAAAACTGTAGAAACGTTTCGCAGCTGGGTTCAGCTGTCAGCAGCAAACTGGTTGATCTACAGTGAGATGGTGCTATTTATAAGACTGAGCTGAATACAGCATCTCAGACTGAGAAAGTCTTTCAGACGAAACATTTCGACAGTTTTTTTGCTTTGTTTTGTTTTGTTTTTTGAATGTCCAGAGGACCAGACAGCTTTTTTTGATACCAACGATATAGTTTGCTCACGTTTCTCATGTCTCAATGCAATCTGGTTCTGCTCCGCCTTCTTCGTTTGGTCTCAAACCCAGAACATATTCCTAATAGATACGGCACATTGCACGGACAGCAAGACCAAGTCAGATACGCTCTGTTCCAGATTCCTAAAAATGTGTCAGGGCATCATTGTTCTGTTGTACTTTTTCATAAAAGGGTGATAACTCAGTAGCAGGCTAATCAATAGATTGAAAAGAAAGCATTTGTTTTTCTTTGTCATGGGAAAAATTGGAAAGGGTTAAAGGAAATATTTACAAAGAAAACAACCCTCGGTGAACCTTTTGCTTCAGGACTTGTTGTAGTAACAGGCATTTGTATGGAATGTGGAGCACAGCAGCAGTAATGAAAACAACATCATCCCCTGGATAAGGATTGCATGCATAGACACACATTGTTTTTCCATTTGCCATATTTTTCCCACACCAAGGCAGTGTCCATGCTATAAGGTTGTATAGTTATAGGTAGTGTTTACCACTGGAGCTTTCAAAATTATCTGAACCCCCCCACATACACACTTTTTATTGCAATATTTTTTAAACAAATTATTTTAATTTACCGTTTTGACTTTTGAACATACAAACAAACGGAGAACAAAAATGACAAAAAAAAACTCCCACCCCTCTACTCCCACACTGGATCAGTCACACATAAAGACACAAACGCAAATAAACTAAACAGACATACCAAATTTCTTGCTCAATAATCGAGGTATAAAATCCAACAATGTTCAGTCAGGTCATCGGGACGGTTTCTTTTTTATACTGAGTTTTTTCATCCATCATCCAGTGGACTTCTTCAATCTGAGGTGGTTGATGGTTCTTCAGATTGAAGATGTCCATTGGCTGACAGACGAAACATATCAGCATATACATATCTCAGTCTTATTTTTGTGGATTTGTGGATGAAAACTGTTGTTTACTTTTTCGAAATCCACAAAAGCACAATGAAATTCTTTCTGACCCTTTCTGTACTTGTCCATCAACATCCTCAAAGAACAGATGGGATCTGTGGTGCTCTTTCTCAGAATGAAACCATACAGCTGCTCACAAATAGTCACCTCTCATCTTCTTCTTCTTTTTTTGACTGTTCCCTCTTCAGAGGGTCGCCACAGCGAGTCATCCTCCTCCACCTCACTCTGTCCTCTGCATCCTCTGTCCTCACTCCAACTACCTTCATGTCCTCTCTAACTGCATCTGTATATCTCCTCTTTGGCCTTCCTCTTTGTCTTTTTCCTGGCAGTTGCATTTCTAACATCCTTCTACCAATATAACCACTGTCCCTCCTCTGGACATGTCCAAACCATCTCAGTCTGGTCTCTCTAACTTTATCTCCCAGTTGTTCAACATGTGCTGTACCTCTGATGATCTCATTCCTGATCTTATCCATCCTTGTCACTCCTAAGGAGAACCTCAGCATCTTCATTTCTGCCACTTCCAGTTCTTTCTCCTGTCTTTTTGTCCATGTCTCTGTCTCCAGACCATACAACATAGCTGGTCTCACCACTGTCTTGTAAACTTTTCCTTTGACCTTTGCTGACACCTTTTTGTCACAAATCACTCCTGAAACTTTTCTCCATCCACTCCATCCTGCCTGGACTCTCTTTTTCACCTCTTTACCACATTCCCCATTTTCCTGGACAGTGGACCCCAAGTACTTGAAGTCCTGCACCTTTGTGACCTCTGCTCCTTGTAGCCTCACTGTTCCACTGGCCTCCCTCTCATTCACACACATGTACTCTGTCTTACTACGGCTGACTTTCATTCCTCTTCTTTCAAGTGCATACCTCCACCTCTCCAAGTTCTCTTCCACCTGTTCCCTGTTCTCACCACAGATCACAATGTCATCTGCAAACATCATAGTCCATGGGGATTCCTGCCTGACCTCATCTGTTAGTCGGTCCATCACCAGAGCAAACAAGAAGGGGCTCAGAGCCGATCCTTGATGCACTCCCACCTCCACCTTGAAGCTATCTGTCACTCCTACAGCACATCTCACCACTGTCCTGCTGTCCTCATACATGTCCTGTACCAGTCTAACATACTTTTCTGCCACTCCAGATTTCCTCATGCAATACCACACCTCCTCTCTTGGCACCCTGTCATATGCTTTTTCTAAATCCACAAACACACAATGGAGTTCTTTCTGACCCTCTCTGTACTTCTCTATCAACATCCTCAAAGCAAAGATGGCATCTGTGGTGCTCTTTCTTGGCATGAAACCATACTGTTGCTCACAGATAGTCACCTCTTGTCTTGCTTCCACAACTCTCTCCCAGATCTTCATTGTGTGGCCCATCAACTTAATTCCTCTGTAGTTGCTACAACTCTATACATCACCCTTGTTCTTAAAAATGGGCACAAGCATATTTCTCCATTCCGCAGACATTTTCTCACCCTCAAATATTCCATTAAATATTTGAGTCAAAACCTCACTGCCAACTCTCCAAGACATTTCCAAACCTCCACTGGTATGTCATCAGGTCCTACTGCCTTCCCCTTCCTCATCCTTTTCAGAGATTTCCGGACGTCACCCTCACTAATCTTTCCCACTTCCTGGTCCACAGTTTATGTGACCTCTACTCTTCTTTCTCTTTCATTCTCTTCATTCATTAGCTCCTCAAAGTACTCCTTCCATCTTCCTGTCACACTCTACTCACTTGTTAGAACTTTACCATTCCCATCTTTAATAAGACTAACCTGCTGCACATCCTTTCCAGCTTGATCCCTCTGTCTTGCCAATCGGTACAAGTCCTTCTCGTCCTCTTTAGTGTCCAATCTCCCATACAACTCATTGTACGCCCTCTGCTTTGCCTTGGCTACTTCCCTCTTTGCTCTATGTCCCATCTCCTTATACTGTATTCCTATCTCCTCTCTTCAGTCCTCTCACTGTCATATTTCTTCTTGGCTAACCTCTTTCTTTGAACAGCGTCCTGCACTTCACTATTCCACCACCAGGTTTCCTTATCATCCCTTCTCTGTCCAGATGACACACCAAGTGCCTTCCTACCTGTCTCTCTAATTATTGTTGCTGTAGTAGCCCAGTCACTTGGAAGCTCTTTCTTACCACCCAGAGCCTTTAACAGCTAGTCTCTGAATATCTCACAACATTCTTCCTTCTTTGGCTTTCACCATTTGGTCTTCTTCTCTGATTTTACTCTTTTTCTCTTCTTCACAACAACAGTCATTCTACACAAACCCACATCCGATGCTGTCTGGCCACGCTCTCCCTGCCACAACTTTACAGTCTTCAATCTCCCTCAGGTTTCCTCTTCTACACAGAATGTAGTCGACCTGTGTACTCCTTCCTCCACTCTTATAGGTCACTCTTTTCCTCCCTCTTTTGGAAATAGGTATTGACTATAGCCATTTCCATTCTCTTGGCAAAATCCACCACCATCTGTCCTTCCTGGTTTCTTTCCTTGACACCAAACCTACCCATCACTTCCTCATCCCCTCTGTTTCCTTCACCAACATGTCCATTCAGGTCTGCTCCAATCACCACTCTTTCCTCCCTGGGAATACTCTCTATCACTTCATCCAAATCTTTCCAAAATTTATCTTTCTCCTCCCCATCACATCCAACCTGTGGAGCATAACCACTGACGATGTTTAGCATCAGACCTTCTACTTCTACCTTCAGACACATCACCCTATCTGACACTCTCTTCACCTCTACTACATTCTTTGCCAACTCCTCCTTCAGGACCACCCCTACTCCATTTCTCTTTCTATCCACACCATGGTAAAACAGTTTGAACCCTGCTCCAATACTGCGAGCCTTGCTGCCCTTCCACTTGGTCTCTTGGACACATAAAACATCTACCTTCCTTCTCTGCATCATGTCAGCCAGCTCTCTACCTTTGCCTGTCATTGTCCCCACATTTAGAGTTGCAACCCTCAGTCCTTCATTCTTCACTTTCCTCTTCTCCCTCTGTCTCCTGACACGTTTCCCTCCTCTGGGTCTTCGACTAACAGTAGCACAATTTCCGCCGGCACCCTGTTTGTCAACAGCACCGGTGGCGGTCGTTAACCCGGGCCTCGACCGATCCGGTATGGTACACTTTGATTAACTCGCATTATGGTTTTGGCAAAAGTGTTTTACATTGGCTGCCCTTCCTGACACAACCCTCACCATTTAACTGGGCTTAGGACCGGCACAAGAGATACACTGGGTTGTGCTCCCTAGTGGCTGGTTTAAATAGTCACCTCTCATCTAAACTTCCACAACTCTCTCCCAGATCTTCAATGTATGTGAGCATGTATGTATATGTTAGGGCTGTTGATCAATTAATAAAAATTAACCAATTAATCGCAGATCTGTTTAAAAATTAATTGTGATTAATTGTGATTAAAAATTTTTTAAGGCAACTTATAATAAAAATGGATTCAGGGACTACTGTAAACAGGTTTTCTGAAGTCTTTAATTGGTGCAATGTAGAAATACATTATTTTAATTGTATTTTCTACAGTATTTACTTTTTGTACTGTATTTTATTGCATACTTTTAAATTGATGATATACTTGCACTTTCTCCAAAGGCTGAAGAGAGCACACCTCCCACCCCATGTCCTCACCACATTCTACAGAGGAACCATCATGACCAGCTGCATCTCAGTTTGAGAAGGAAGCTGCCTGGCTGCAGACTGGAAGGATCTGAGGAGAGTGGAGAAAACATCCGAGAAATTTATTGTCACCCCTCACATCCATCCAGGACAATGGTCTCAGACGTTGTCTGAACAGAGTAAATAAAATCTATAGAGACAACTCACACCCATAATATGGACTGTTTACTCTGTTGACCACTGGCAGAAGGTACCACAAACTGAAGACCAGAACAACCAGGGTCTGCAACAGTTTCCTCCCTCTATCATATTGATGAACTCAGGTCACTAATGAAGTGACCACAACAGCAAACACACACACACACACATACAGCCAAATACAGTTCTAAACACCAAATTCTATAAAAAAATATAGTAAATTATATACTTCTACACTGCTGTGGAGAAAAGAAAACACATTTTGTTCAATTTTGTATGGTGCACTGTGCAATTTTGAATGATAGTAAAGTTTATATTATTATTATTGTTGTTGTTGTTGTTGTTGTTGTTGTTGTTGTTGTTGTTGTTATTAATAATAATAATAATAATAATAATAATAATAATAATAATAATATTAACAACAACAACAACAATAATAATACTAATAATAATAATAATTATTATTATTATAGTTATGCATTGTGCTCTGTGTAGTATCTCAGTATTATTCCAGTTTCTTCAATTTCAATTTTTTTTTATAAAATATTCAAAGCCATTTTGAGTGTGTCTATGATGGTACATGGTAATATACAGTACTTGATATGTCACAGTGTAACATGGTGAGGAGTTGGATGATGTGGGCTCTGGAACGGTCATTCACCCAGGGCACCAAAGAAGCTAGAACCACTCCTGCTCACCAAGATCACTCTGTGCTGCTGCAAAAAGAAAACAAAATAAAAACTCTGTATGTTCTTTATCCTGATGCATGCTCAATAATCCAGGTAAAAAAAAAAGGTAAAGTCAGATCCAGACAGACTCCGTCCAGAGGACCTGACTTTACTTTTTGTTCTCTGTTCTTCAATACAATGTAACTCTTACTCACTCAAATATCTCACAACCAAAACATTAAGGTTTATTTGCATTCCCTGTTCATATCCAGTGGGGGGGACACTCATCTCAATAACTACAAATTTTCAGTAGACTATTCAAATCCTTCAGCAAAGGGTGAAATTGGCGTACAGCGTTTTACCTTACAGTTGATATTCCATCTGAGAACAGCACAATCAATACTTAACTTTTTATATACCGTAATTGCCTTTTACTATTTTGAATTAATACTTATAAATTAAACTTGCATTTCTTAAGAAAATGGATATCATCTCCTGATATGTATAACACAGTTTTGAACAAAGACCTTGCACGTTCTTTTCAATTCAATTCAGTTTATTTATATAGCACCAATTCACAATATAATTCATCTCAGGACACTGAACAAAAAGATTCATATACGTAAAAATCAGTTAATAACAGTATTTATTGAAGGAGCTAGCAGTCTGCTTCGAGTTTTCACTTGGTCACAGTCTCCCATCCTAAGCGAGCACAGATGTAACAGTGGAAAGGAAAAACTCCCTCATGAGGAAAAAAACCTCCAACAGAACCAGGCTCAGGACAAGCGACCGTCTGCTTTGGCCAGCTGGGCCTGAGAGGACAGGAAGGAGAAATGAACACACAGGTCCAGGATGGAGGCCATCAGGTTTTACTCTACATGTAAGCATTATATGGTGGTTACATGTGTTGGCCATTGTTTATCAATGGATGTACAGATGTGCTTCCAATTATTTTTTTCTGAAAATCTCACTAAAATACATTAAATGGTTCATGAGATATTTTGCTAATAGACATTCTACTTATATAAGACTGCTCGGCCAGGCTGTTAAACTTAACCATATATTTGTTGCATCTCTCAGTTTATTCACCTTCCAGAGGAACTCTTCTTTATCCAACAGTGCCGCCATGAGCCACTGAAGCAAAGGATTTCAATAAACCAAAACAAGCTTTTCTAAAAATATCCAGTTAATGAGAAATTCAAATAAACTCAGTGAAGAAAGAGTCAATACTCTGAGGCTGTGAGGGAGTGGGAGAGAGTCACACATGCATTAACACCAAGGTCATTTATTAGGCCCACAGCTCTGCAGCAGCATTCAGAGGGAAACTGCAAATCTAATTTTCTATGCATCTCATAAGTGGCGGAGCAACCAGGCTCACTTATCATTCTTTTTTGTGCTTTGTTCCTCCATTTTCATTCTTTCTCAACTTGTTTCAGTAATTGCTGAGGTGCATGGCCTAGAGTGCATTATGGCTCCATGTGGAGTTTTAGAGGTTTTCATTTGATTGTATGCTTTAACAGCTGAGTGTTGCTGGTAGATACTGGGACATGTGCACAAATATAGAGGGTTTGTTTGGTTGCTTGTATTCACAAATACTTAACAGTTTGACTAAATTTGTCATAAAAATATGCGCTAGAGTTTTCATCTTACAAGTGGCAAACTGCATGACAAAATGAACTCTTTAGATTTAGTCATGGCATCAGAGGAGATTAGTGCTTAAAGTTGATCTAAAAACAACAACAACAACAACAACAACAAAAGGAAGCTAAAACTGCATATGAATGAACCACTGAGGTGGAGCCAGAAGTTGAAGTTGAAACAGGAACAGCTTCCCTACTGGCTAGGTCAACTAAAAGTTTAGTTTCCTTCATGTAAGAGATAAGATAATATTTTAATCCTTAATCAGGATCTTTAATGCTCCTGCAGGAAATTGTTGTGCCAGAGTTTCAGTACAAAGGAACATACAGGGTGCATAAAGTGTTTTATAAATAAAGTTGGTATGGTATACACAAGGAATATCACAATATATAAAAATAACAGAGAATATAAAATAACAAGTAAGATCCAAACAGGCCAGGTGCAGACAGAAACATTAAAGTGTTTATTGTGGGGCAGGATTACTTTTATTGTCCTATGTGAATGAAGGGGGAGGAGTTGAAAAGTTTGATAGCCAAAGGGAGGGAGGACTTCCTGTAGGGGTGTAAAGGTACGCTAAAATCACATTTCAGTTCGTTTCAGTTTCAAGGAGGGCTTAGTTCGGTAAATTTTTGGTAAAAAAAAAGACAAAATGAAGACTTACAAAACATTTATTTTGAAAATATGCCAAGTAAACAATATGTTTGTATTAAAATAAATAAAAGTGACCTATTTGGAAGATATTTTAAATAAACGGCACTCTTTACAATAAATAAACTATGTAGTGGACCTACCCAGGGTCAAACTAAGGTTTTTGAACTGTTCCAGAGATGACCTTTACTGACCTCTCAGTAAAGCAAGACATTTACTACAAGATCATTCATTTAGCTGTAATCTGATAAATATAGTCACCAAAAGAGACTATTTCTATCTTTGATTTTAGGCTGATGTGATCAAAAGAATAACTTTTGTCATTTTCATGATGTGTGCTTTTAAGCTGTGTTATTCTGTAAGAGTATTACTGTGTTCACTGCTGTGTTAAAGGTGAAGTCTCGGGTCACAGAGACCGGACGGTTTTGTTTAGAAAGTCAGAAGACAGTAATCCGTTGTTTTTCATGAAAGGGCTCCAGCTTGCTGTGTCTTTTCCTAAACAAATCTCTCTCTGCTGCTGGCTGTAACCTTGGGTCTGATAAGGCAAGTGAACTCCTCTCTAAGTCTCTTTTTAAGTTCTAACTGGGCGGAAACGCTTCAGAGTTTGCTGGGAGCTTCGAAAGAGATGTGAACCTTCCCAAAGGGCTGTGGTACGCTTGGTCAAGAGCTAACGACCTTCGTCATCCAGCTGGGACTGATAACTTGCTGTTATGAGTCCACTTCGAATGAGCGTAAGCTCAAACTTTGTTATTCCTTCCTGGAATAAATTATCTTGAGCCAAAAAACCACGATTGCCACGGCTTCTGCCGACGAAAGCGAGTATCACCGACACCGACAAGGTAAACACGTCTGGAGTCCAGCTTGGACTTGCGGGACCGACGACTCGCCAGTCCAGAGCTGATCACAGCTCTTTACCAGAACCAAGACGGACGTCTTAAGGTAAAGGAGCCGCTGTTTGCTTGCTGGAGGTGTGATGATATCTTAGCTGGACGCGTACGGAAGAGTGTCATCTGGTTTCATAAATGCAAGATAAACTTCCTCTCTTAACCTCCCAATTCTTCTTAAATCTTTCCTCCTCTCCTTTCCTTATTTCAAGCTGGAAACTATATTTTTAAGCTAAGAGCCCTCAGACTAAATATGTTAACATCTAGTATTGAAGTCTGTTGTGTTGAATTTAAGTGTGCTGACGTTTTAAATTACAAGAAAGTGAAATCCTGTCAATCAAGTGTAATGGTGTTAATTTAGTTGATTCATTTTAAATAAATGATAGTGTCTCTGTGACATATCAAGCTAAGTTAACGTGTCCATTGTCACTCTATAGCTCTGTTTATGTATCCATCATAAAGATCACAGAAATATTGGGTAAACTGAAAAAGAAAAGAATCCGTGAATTTACTATTCAATCTGAATAAGTAAATTAATTAAGGTAAAGAGGTCAGTATTAATATTGACCTCCTCATAATCCTTTACAACTATACTAACAATATTAAAAATAAATAAATAAAAACAACAACAGTCATAACCAGAACAATAAGCAGCAACAGACCGTTTACAATCTAACTAATCAAGTTTTAAGTTTTTGGCCAAAAAGACCAACTTGTCCACATTTTTTGCCAAAAGCACAGAACTAGTTGCAGTGAAGATCTTCAGTGGTGGAGAAAAAAGCTCACGAACAACAGGTAGCAGGACTAGAGTGTTGGAGCTTTGCTAATTTTGCAGTGTGGCTGTATTTGGCCTCATTACTCTCAACCCCTTCTTGGGCCTGCTCTCACCTGTCCCTGGAAAAGTTCAGAGTTCAGTCATCACAGACTTCTTAGCTGGAGGTGATCTCAGGTGGATTTCCCTGAAAAGGAAGGATAGCTTCCATCTCTGTCCCAGACTGGAAATAAAATACAAAGGGGTTAAAAAATGAGTTAATAAGATTATAACTTTAAATAAACAAAAAAAGTTAAGTAAATACAGTAATAATAATAATTTACTTCCGGCACTTGGAAAAGCAGGTTGCTTCTCTTTCTGCTCCTCTCCTCCCTAAAGTTTTCCTCCTCCCTGCTTTTGCATTTTTGTCTCGTCTGTAACTCTTCAGTGCTCACTCGAACCAATTTGGAAAATTGATTTAATTGCGTGGGCTGTTTCCTCTATAGATAATTTTTTTTTCCACGAAGCGCTCCGGACCAGGAGAACCGGCGTGCCCCCTCGACACGCATGTGGTGGGCTACATTACGTGTGGGGAGTGAAAGTTAATGTGTCTGACCGTTCTCTCTGTGGAAGACGTGGAAGATTTATGGATTTTTGGAATATTGGTGGTAGCTGCTCTGCTTTTTGGCATTGGCGGAGGTTTCTGCTACTGGAAGCTGAAGGGGACTGCCGCGGCGATCAACGCGCTGGCGAAACTTCCTGCTCAACAAGAATCTTTGATCCGGGCTATGACCTCAACGACCCAGCTGTTGTTCGAGCTGAATCGCACGATGAGAGCAGTGGTGGACAGCCGCAGACCTGCAGTGCGTTTTGGGACTCGTTTATAGCCGACCAGGCTTCATCAGGGCACAGATGGGGATTTGTAGCTCGGAACCTCGCATGATTCGGCGATTTGGACCTAGACAGCACCTGGACTTCAAGGTTGCAGTCAAAGTACACTGTAGCCTGGCCTGAAAATAAATAAAGCAACTAATCTAATCGGGACTCAGAGCAACCTTGAAAAGAGGCTGACTGAAAACTTCTCCTGGAGTCGAAAGCTGTTGAAAACTGTCGCTGCTCCCCTCCCCCCAGAGGTCTCTGTGTGCATTCAGATGGAGCCGAGTTGAGGACATCTGCAGACTGTGCTTATCTGAAATGATTACTGACGGACTATCTCCTTGCTTGCCATCAAATGCAACATGTCTTTGTCTTTATCCGTGCTGAAGCTGGTAGAGTTTTTTTGACTTTATCATAGAGTGTCCTAAGACAAAATGTGATAGATTATTTTTTGAATACCAATGATTATCCGACTGTATGTTCCTTTTTCCATATCTGATTGTTGGCGGCGCGGTTTAGTTACTGCTGCAGCTTCCGTGCGTACGTCCCTCTTCGGATGGTGCGTGCGCCAATTGCAAAACTTTGTACCTTGGTGCAAATATGCCAATATTTAATATTGGTCTAATATTCTATTCTATTCTAAAAGAACAATACCTCTTCTTAAATGATTGTTATGAGGTGGTTGAATCTCTCGATTATCATCATCATCAGGGCAGGGCATTAATCTGGGCTCAAGGGCTTGTTGACAATATCAGTTTTAGCTTTTTCATAAAGTGCTACTAAAATTTTTTGGACTGAAGTGTTGACGTGGTGAGATGTTGTAGCGGGGCTCAATGACTTTGAAGCCGGCGCATCAACAATATTTGGACATAGATTCAGAGCTTTAAAAACTCCTACAGCTTGTGTTATTGCTCTGGACCAATCTGAATTACCTGATAAAGGTTGTTTAAATGCTGCTGCTATCGTCTTTGCAACAAGCTGCTTTTCTTACTTGTAGAAGATGTTCACGTTCAGATGACGTCATTTCAAGTTTGTTAACAAGTTAGACGTGTTGCTGCTGCAGATCCAATCTCAGTGAAACAACGTTCACACACCGCTTTGGATTTGTTCACTTGTCTTTTAACAAGAAACTTAGAGAGCTTAGAGAGACTCTACTTCCTCAGACGGCTGAGACGAGCTGGTCTGAGCAGCCCAGTCCTCACCTCCTTCTACAGGTGTGCAGTGGAGAGCATCCTGTGCTCCAGCATCAACGTGTGGCATGGAGGCTGCACAGTTGCAGAGAGGAAAGCTCTACAGAGAGTGGTGAAGGCTGCACAGAAGTCTGTTGGAGTCAGTCTCCCCACCATCACAGACATTTACACCTCCAGATGCAGGAAAAGAGCCACCTGCATCATGAAAGACCCCACTCACCCAGCACACTCACTCTTTGCCCCACTCCCCTCAGGACGGAGGTTGAGGAGCATCAAATGTAGAACCACTAGACTGAGGAACAGCTTCTACCCTGAGGCTGTTAGACTCATGAATAAATAATCAATACGAATAAACACTGCAAAATATCACATCATGCTGATGCTGATCTGTTTTCTTGTTGCTGTGTTCATCTGTGACCATCTGCTCATACAGACTCATGTTTGTGCTGCTGTTTATAATGATGTTTTTCTATTCCATTAGGGCTTAGTGTATTACTAGTTGATGTTTTTTTTTCTTAGTTAATCCTAGATGTTATTACTGTTTTTCTCTTGCATTTGTTGTTGGATGTAACTGGGACCCCGTGTACATAATCTCGTTTTCATCACATGTACCACATGCGGTGCAAATGACAATAAAGACTCTCTGACTCTCTGACTCTGAAAGACATAATGTTCCCAAACAGGAGACCACAACGAGATGCTAGGCTGCTAATGCTACGTGTGCTACAAGATACAAGCGCCATGCTGAAACACGCTTAGGAATTTTCGTTCCGTGGCAGATAATCTCTCGCTAATAAAATTTAATGAGTAAAAAAATAACCATAACTGTATGCACATGGACCGAATCGAACGTGCTGTACTGAAACAGTTTGGTACACTCACATGTACAGTTACACCCCTAACTTCCTGTGTTGTTCTGTGGAGCCCCTCAGTGGTTTCAGGTTGTTATCACAGCTGATAGTCTAGTAGACTTGGTTCGGTTAGGGACCAATATTCATAACATTTGTTTACAGTTGAGTGGTTGCGGTTTGCAGTCACATTGCACTGTTCAGTGGTGCCAACCTATTCAAACCAATCTGTTCCCCCACTCGCCTGTGGTTGTGCTGCACGCCTGCACCAAGAATTACTGAAAGAAACCAAATAAATGCGTTCTATACAGAAACAACTGGACTTTATTTGTAACAGAAAACGTTTCACTCTTCAACCGAAAAACTTTCTCAATTCAAAGAGCAACGTTTGGGAGTGAGGTTTTAAAGGCCGGCGCATAGCTCCGCGCTTGAGCGAGCGCGGCGCCCCGCTGTGTCAGCGCCGTGAGGTCGCCGCTACACAAGCCCTTTGAACGTTCACGCGAGCGCGCCAAGCTCCAATTTTACGAGCGCCTACGCGAAGCGCGGTGTCTGACCAATCAGCTGCACGCGGAGGAGGACTGAACTGACCCCCTCCGCATGCAGCTGTTCACAGAGAACGTGAGAAGAAAGCAGAGCTCTGTTGGAGCCACACGCTGGTTCACGCTGTGCTCTGCTGTGAAGTTCCCACGCGCAGCGCGCGCGTGGCGCGTGGCTCGGTCCAGCGCGGAGCTCTGCACCGGGCTTAAGGGTTGAGAGAAGACACACACACATACCTATGTAAACTGACAAATCACACCTTAACAGTGGGGGTTTCTTAAGGTCTTTGTTAGTCTAATTCACAGAGCAGCTCTTCTGTTACCATCAGGTGTGAACCGTCTGGGAATCCCCGGTGTGCTTTCTATAGCTACCCACTGCCCCACCTGGTGGTGATTGGGTTAAATGCAGAGTCAAATTTTGTCTTGTATGGAAACATACACAGATGACAAAAACGTGACATTATTATTATTATTATTATGTTTTTGAAAGTTGGAATCTGAGACCTCCTCCTCTGAAGTACTACCAAAGCTTTTGTCATTTGACATACTACCTAGACTTCCCATGGGAGTTTGTCATTTGACATTTTACCTAGACTTCCCATGGGTTTGTCAAATGACAACTTGAATTAGCATTTTTGCAGCCATTGGTATGTATATGAGGCCATTCTGTTGGTGTGGAGGATGCCTTTGGGGCATTTTGTATGAAACTAGCTAATTAGGTGAGGGGGCCATTTTGAATCAAACAAGCTTATTAGGTGAGGCGGTCATTTTGAAGCAAACATGCTCATTAGGTGAGGCGGCCATTTTGAATCAAACATGGTCATTGGGTGAGGCGGCCATTTTGAATAAAAAAAATCATAAGGTGAGGCGGCCATTTTGAATCAAATATGCTCATTAGGTGAGGCGGCCATTTTGGATCTGTTAATTCTACGTGAGTGAGGTTAGCCACAGGACCTTGCGACAAGTCCTCACTCCAGCCTAACCAGTAACGGGTCCTTTTAACTTTTATCCTTGCACACGAGTATTACCCGATATGTCTCCAGATTAGTTAAGATTAAGGCTGAGACGAGGTAAATTCACCCAGACTGTTCACTGTCTCCGATCTGCAATGTCATATCCTCGTTTCATCCCGATAGATAGCCTGACTTAGCAGAATGGAGTCAGATCGTATCTCACGGAGAAACATGCATTAACGACAGCCTTTACCTCTTTGTAGATAGTTATTGTTATCCGTCTGGTTAGCTTTGGAACCCAGGAAAATAAGGTTCCAGGATATCGTTTTACTCTTTTTGGCTAATAAAACCATTCAAAACCTCCAGTCATATTGTTGTTATCTTTGAACCAAGTTTTCTATCATTTAATATCAAGGTGAGTCAAATGAAAAATCCAAATTTGTACGTTTTATGTTTCTTTATTTTTCTAGTTGCAGAGGTAACAGCATAAGCACTACTTACTACAGAAAAAGATTTAATCAGGTTACATGACTTGCATTTAAAGAGATAAAAGATTCAACAACTCACCAAAGGTGTCTTCCACATGCTGGGCTTTAATGTGTCTTTAGATTTAATTGAATTGAGTTGCAATCCATTGTATAATTTGTATAATCTTCAAAAAAGTTGGTTTATTCTACAATAATCTGATTCCAATTAAATATATTCAATTCTATCCAGGTAATCTTGTTGTGTTCCAATTTGTGTTTTTATTTCCACCAGAAAACCCTGTTTTATAATCCCATCAGAAAGGAAGAATTTGTAATTCAGGCTTTAATCCATTCAAGACCTGTGGCGTTGATGAACAAAACTTCAGAAGCGGTGTTCCCTTAGCTCAAACAAGCTGATTAGCCAAGACCCGTCAGAGCAGATCCCGATGCCGTAAAGTAACCCTCCTTTTGTCCAGGAGTAAACACTTTTAGAATCAATCCAATCTTCTTAAAGTATCCAGCAAATTCAACTAATTCTTCATGACTTCAGCAACTTCAGCAAATTGTATTCCATAAAAAATCTGGTAATCCTTTTAGGCAAATCAATTACTCCACAAAAGTGTTATATCCATTCAAAAATGCTGTAATCCTTCATTTGTTCTGCGGTCCTGATGAAAAGGCCTTCCTTAGCCGGCCGGAGCCTAAAATTGGAACATAGTGTACTTACAGAAACAACTCGCCCGCTGCACTCCTGACTCTCTGCTTTAATTCATCAAAGCTTGTAGTTTTTTCAACAAAATTCTTGGTTCTGTCCAGTTGATGAGGTATTTTCAGCAGGATGGAGATAAAGAGTACACCGTGTTTTCTCAGTTCTCAGTCCAAGGCCAGTCAGCCTTCAGTGGGCAGATCCTGCTCCGGGGTCGGTCTCGGATGACCCAAAACAGTAACTTAATTAATAGTTGAATTAAATCAAAAAGAATTTGTTTGTTCCACAAAAAAATCTTTTCAAATCAGAAGAAATAGTATTCCACAAAAGAGCAGCTTTTAATCCATCATTGCTCTGTCAAGCTGACGAGAGGCCTTTAACAGCAGTTAGAAGATAAACAGGGACACTGTGTTCTTTTTATCTTCCAAATTTTTCCAAACATTCAGCTCGCTGCAGCCGGATCTCTCGACGCACAAAACTTCTCTTTAAACTCCTTTTAATCTGTTATGAACAGAAAGGAAAATATCCCTAATTCATTCAGAAGGGAAAAAAATTGGTTTAATCCATTAATTGAGGTTTATTCCACAGAATTGTTATAAAACAAAAAAATCTTGTAAAAAATAAAAATAATTATATCCAGGAAAAATCAGTTAATCCGATAAAAATGTAAAAACATCCATTCACAGCTCCGTTGAGCTTTCAAAGGCCCTTTTGCAGCAGCAGGGAGGACAAAAAGAACTCCGTGTTCTTTTTAGCTCAAACAAGCTGATAAACCAGTCCGCTTTCAGCGAGAAGATCTCCGCTTTGTTGGTTTCAACCGATTATTTAATCTTCTTGTAGAAGGAGGCTTTTTTACTGTTATTAATAATTTAATCTTAATATAAATTTAGATGAACAAATTCTGTGAGTATCCCTTACCTCTCTTATGGAAAATAAGCCTTGTGACTTAGTCCTAGTGTGGAAAAGGGAAATAATCCTTCGCTCCTAGCAAGAAGGGAAGTTTTTACTCCAAGTCCCGGGACTTCTCTCATCTTGAAGAAAAATGAAATAATAGCTAATTCGGGCTGCATAAGAGTACTCCTTTTGTCCAGGAGAAAAACTCTTCGAATTAAATCCATTTCTTCTTTTGTCCCAGGTCTTTTCAGAAATGTCCAAAAATATCCAAAGGTCTCTTCATGACTTCAGAAACTCAGCAAAATTTCTCTTCTCAAACAGCCTTATTTATGCTCTAACAGAGGGACTTCAGCCCCCACTTGCAGACGCTATGTCATTTTCTTATTTTTTCATTGGTTATTGGTGAGGTAACTTTTTACACCTCCTCCCAGCCCCCTGGACAGAGTTTGGTGACATAATGTCTCTTTCAGCTGTCACCCTCCCTTAGCAGAGAATGACTTAATGCCATCTGTCATTTGGGCAAAGTTCCAATTTTTTTTCAGTCAGAACAAGTTCAACTTTCACCTAGATCCTCAACTTTTACCTACATTTACCCAAACTGTGGAAAACCCACTTCTGTAATGTGTTATGTAATATTCAAAACTATCATCAACACCCAGCAGTGGAGAACCTC
>JBBPBX010074883.1:0-17477 GCA_038048925.1 Garcialebias charrua
TATGTGATACAACTGAACAATGTTGAGAGTTATTGTGAATGAAGTTTGACATTGGTTTTGTTTTGCTTAATGCGCCTTATAGTCAGAAAAATACAGTACAGGTGGTCCCCGACTTACGAACGAGTTCCGTTCCTACGCACCGTTCTTAACACGAAAATTTGTAAGTCGGAACGCATTACACGTGGCATTCGTAAAACCGGATTTTTGGCCGTAAGTTGGAAAATGTATGCTAACGCTGCGCCGCACACCCGTTTATCAACATGAGACTGAACAAGCGTACATACTGGTTCATAAACATGCACAGAACTTTATTTACAAACAGTTAGCTAACACACTTTCATCTAAAAACACATACCAGTGCTGTATTTACTGTACAACAGTACTGTTTGTTAGCTCGTTCGTAAAGTCGGAACGTCGTAAGTCGGGGACCACCTGTATATTTGAGTCAGAACTTTCTCTTAAAAGCTAGAAGTTAATGGGTCTTTTCGCTGATGTAAAACTCTGTAGACAAATCAAAAATTACACGTGTGATGACATGTTTCAGCTACGTACAAATCAGATTATTTTCCCACTACGACCAATAGTTTTTGCACAATGGCAGTTTGTTTGAGGCTTACTTTCTCATCTGCATTGTTCAATCTTAGTATGACTTTTGTCAGGGAGTGAGAGGCATAGGTGTGTGGTTACCACGGTGATCCTAATAAACCACTGGCAACACCTTTGGTGTTTCTATGGATCTTGAAGCCCCACATTTCTTGTTGCTCTTAATGAGAACGTTGGAGAAAATGCAGCTGACTGTACTTCCGTCTTCTGACAGGCACGTTGAGCAAGCCATCGAGAAACTGAGCAAGAAACACCAAGAGCACCTTCACGTGTACGACCCGCACGGAGGCGAGGACAACATGAGGCGCCTAACAGGCATGCATGAAACCTCCAGCGTCCACGACTTCTCTGCCGGCGTGGCGAACCGAGGCGCCAGCATTCGCATCCCCCGGCAGGTGGGCAAGGATGGGAAGGGTTACTTCGAGGACCGCCGCCCCGCCGCCAACTGTGACCCGTACACCGTGACGAAGGCCATCGCACAAACATGCCTGCTGGACTCGGAAGAGGAAGAAGCCAGCTGTAAAAAGTGAGAGTTTACCTGGTGGAGTCGCAGACGGCTGGAACGGTTCATTTTTACTTCTTCATAAGGATTCATTCAACCAGGATCTTCGACTAATTGGAAAAATAGACCTTATTTGATAAACAATTACTTCAGCTATAAAAAGATACCTTAAAAATACTATAGACTGTTTACTTTTTACAATAAAAAAATATCATTGACACACAAATGTCCCTGTTGTATTTACGCTGTGATGCATTCTGGGTAAATTATGTAATGGGGCAGTTTGATAGGCAGGGTGCTCCTTTCTGTTTACCAGGCAGGGCACCCTCCTTGGAAAATGGTGGGGTAAACACTGATAGCTACAGAGCTAATGGTAGTAGCTCCCAAGCTAACAGTGTTAGCTCATGGCACTAATATATTACACTAATATATATATACTAATATTTAAGATTTCATCTTCTTTCTGCTCCTTTCATTTTATCCAACTTGTATTCTTGTATCTGATGAAATTGTCTTGTATTGTTCTTTTAAAATGAATGAATAAACATCAAATCAAATCAAATCAAATATGATGGTAGGTCCAGAGCAAATATATATGATGTATAGCTCTAGACTTAATAGCATAAGCTCCAGAACTAATGCACGTATACTTATGATGTTAGCTACATACGGGTAGGTATTATGCAGCTTACATGGTATTAGCTCCAACGCTAATGCTGTTAGCTCTGGAGCTAATATATGTGACCTTAGCACCAGAGCCAATACAGGGAGTCCTCGAGTTATGGCGCCCTCGACCTACGCCAACTCGGACTTACGAACGGACCTACGAACAGCAGTTGTACATTAAATACAGCACTGGTATGTGTTTTTTTTAGGTGTTTTTAGATGAAAGTGTGTTAGCTAACCGTTTGTAAACAAAGTTCTGTGCATGTTTATGAACCAGTATGTACGTTTGTGTTGAAAAACGGGTGTTTGGCGCAGCGCTAGCATACATTTTCCGACTTACGAACAAAAATCCGGACTTACGAACGCACGTGCTATGGGTTCCGACCAGTGGTGGGCAACGCTAATTAAAAAATTAGTTCCACAATTTCTAAAACGCTTATTAATTTTTTTAGGTCCACAATTTCAAAAGCACAAATGTCTTATGAAAATTAGGGGAAGCTAATCTAATCCGCTATTTATATATATTATATATATATATATATATATATATATATATATATATATATATATATATATATATATATATATATATATATATTGGGCAGCACGGTGGCACAACTGGTAGAGCTGCTGCCTCTCAGCGAGAAGGTTGCCGGTTCAAATCCCGGTCCGGGGCCTTTCTGGGTGGAGTTTGCATGTTCTCCCCGTGCATGCGTGGGTTTCCTCCGGGTACTCCGGTTTCCTCCCACAGACCAAAAAACATGCTTGTTAGGCTGATTGGTGACTCTAAATTGACCCTAGGTGTGAGTGTGAGAGTGGATGGTTGTTTGGTGTGAGTGAGACAGGTCCCTCTTGTAAATGAGTCCCCGTGACTCAACGAGGCTAGCCTGTATAAATAAAGGTTGAATGAATGAATGAATATAATATAATATATATTTATATATAGCCGGCAGCGTTATCAATATTTGCACTACACTGCCAACTGAAAAGTAACAAAAATGATCCTAAAAGGATGAAATTACAAAAATCAAAGGATTTATTTAATACTTTACGTACATATATTCTATTCGGCCACGAAATTAACAAAAAATAGAATGATCTTTTAATCCCTAAAACCACTTTTAAATCTCAAATACACGGGTGTGTCGCCACCGCATTTATACATAAAAGTAACCCAAATACATAAAACTAACGACTCACCGTCGAATGGTCGACACAAAACGCACAATAAAATCCTCCGGCCACGTTAATTTGGCTTGAAACAGCGGGGTTCTCTGCGGATTTATCCATTAGTAACCCAGCACAACCAACCAGCTGGACACAGAGTTCAGCGTCCAGTTCACCTCTGACCCGGAAGATGTCAAGATTCTATAGGTAGTCAACAGATTTAATGAAAAGTAACTAAAATACATAAAAATAACGACTCACCGTCGAATGGTCGACACAAAACACACAATAAAATCCTCCGGCCGCGTTAATTTGGCTTGAAACAGCGGGGTTCTCTGCGGATTTATGAAGAGACCGAGCGCAGCCAGCTAGCCACAGAATTAGCCCCTGAGTTCACCTCTGACCCGGAAGATGTCAAGATGGAATAGTCCATTTTTAGTAGGGGGATAAAGAAATCGACCGTTTTTTTATTGCGTATTTAATGATCGTTTTCATCGTAACTATAATTATTTTTATGTTAAATGTACATTAACAAGCAGGATCAATGTTAGGGATGTAGGTGACTGGCCGGGGCGCGGCGGGGCCGGGGCCTCATGCTGATTGGGATCCCCAGGCAACGGCATAATTTGCCTACATGGTAGATCCGAGTCTGTTCTCCCCTCTGCTCCCTCCCCCCTCCTCTCTGCTCTTTACGGTGGGGAAAAAGGTAAAACAAGCAGCATAAGAGCTTGTAAATAAGTTTATTGGTTTTTACTGATAGATAATTAGTTATTAGCGGTACTGCATTTTAAATAAAAATAGCACAAATCCGCTTATGAATTATAAAAGTTAGTCAATCCACAAAAACGCTGACAAAAAGTTTAGGTCCACTGTAAGCGGATTAGCGCTTTAGCGCTATCTAGCGTTCATGTGCCCACCACTGGTTCCGACTTACGTCAAAATCAGGTTACGGACGGTCCTTTGGTCCGGAACTCGTTCGTAAGTCGGGGACTCCCTGTATATATGATGTTAGATCCAGCTAATGCATGTTGCTACATAGGTATTATGTAGCTTCTCCAGAGCTAATGGTGCTAGTTCCAAAGCTAGCAGTGTTAGCTCTGGGACTACCGTAATATATGTGACCTTAGTGCCAGAGCCAATATATGTGGTGTTAACTCCAGAGCTAACAAATTAAACGTATTAAAAATATACAAGTTGATCATATTTGATTGTTTCAACTATTGACACAAGGACTAATGTAACATTGATGTTATAATTTTTTTGCCTTGACTTCTTGTGTTTTAGTTTCCACTACAACCAGCGTACATCTTTGCCCCAGAATGCATTGTATTGGTAAAATAATGGTGATGTCCTTCGGTGAAAAATGTAATAAATAAGTTCTTAAGAGTTTTCATGTCACACTTAACTTTTAGTGGAATAGAGAAATAACAATATATTAAGGCCAAGTAGTCGGAGATCCCTTTAAAACCTCAAAATGATGGTTAACAGTTCTTGTTGATGAGTTATTTTACCACACAACACTAAATACATAAAAAATGGAAGAATCAAGACGATACATGCCACCAGAAATGAAAATTTCCAAACATTACAATTACTATGACAAATAGTTAACAAGGAAATAAACAGTAAAGTACTGGCTAATGGCTAACCAAAAACTTGAAGAAAATAATCACAAGACCTGCAAATTAATCGTAAATATGTCTCCGTTTAATAAACTATGAGTAAAATTTGCTGCTAAGACATAAAAATGAACAACAAAGACGGATTACATACTGTATGTGAAAAGATGCAAACCAGGAATAAATGGAGTCAAAAGAACAGAAAATTAACACACACAAAATATACAATAAAAAGAAATGCCAAATGAACAACAGTAGCTACAAAATGTCTCGGAAGGTCAACAAAATGTGCAAAAAGTGGATTAAAAATTAATTTAATTATAAAACTGCAGCAAATAAATTAAAAAGGAGCAACAACAAACTAGATGTTGTGTCTTTAAGTCTTATTTTTTGTTGAACAAGTCGTTTTTTCAGTCTGGATCCTGTTTATTCAATACTGTAGCATTAGAGCAACGTAAAAAGATTTTATTTTTGAATTTACTGGATCAGAGTTGATCGAGAGGTGCTCCTTTGTTTATCCATATGAAAAGAAAAAAACATGTTCTTTGGAAAAGAAGAAGGATGACAGTTTATAGTGATGCAGCTTCGTCAAACTTGTAAATGAATGTTTGTTCTTTTGTTTATGCTTCTGAGTTACAAAATAAAAGTTATGGTAAATATTATGTCTCTTTTTTGAAAGAAAATAAAAACAAAATAAATGTTCTGCGTCATTTCAACACAATAAACAGCAGACTGGTATTGACTTAAGACAAGCCTGTTACATCAACCCTCCACCACCGTGCTTCATTGTTGGTATTAAAGTAAATTTGATGTTCTGCTCGGGTCAACTTGACCTGAAAAAAAATAATAATAATAATTGTCTGCTTGAATGTGTGTGTGAGGAAGGTTTGTGATGAAGGTTTTGGATTTAAATGCACCATCAACACAGGAAGCTGAAAACAGGAAGTTGATAGACAGGAAGTATGTCCTGTCATGATCTTAGATCTGTTAGCTGAAGCCTGAAGAGCCTAAAGTCTCTGAGCATTGCACAGTCTGACCTTCAGGGTGAATTTGCCACTCCTGAGAAGATTGACAGCTGTCTTAAATGCTTTCCACTGGTGAACAATTTTTCTCTTTGTAGAATATTTGTTCTTGAAATAGGGAAAGACCCTTAACCATTCGCAGATCGATGTTGCCTAAGGTCATTGCTGATGACTTTCCACCCTGGCGCTGCGTTAAAGCTTACCTGTCTGAGCATGGCTGATATTTTACTTTCAAATCCTGTGGAAGCAGCGAGACTGAACACAACTTTTTCACTCACACACTTTACATTTTGGTTTTTATTTTTATCCGAAGACTGCATGCTCTCAATAAAATAAAATATGTTTTTGCACTTGTCACTGCTTTTTCTTATCTGTGCACGATGGAGACACTTTCTTCAGTTGGACACTAGATAGAGATGTTGAGTCGGCACTCGTGTTACTGCGGCCTAAAAAATAAGCTTTTTAATAAAACCACTTTAAGTTTATATGGGTTTATGTGGGTGTTTAAAGTGCTCTATAAATAAAGCTGGTATGGTATGGTATATGAGGGATGATGTGGTTCAAGATGCTTTAAACCACTTAGAGCTGCTGAGTCAGCTGTTTGAAGATGATGAATGAATGAATAAGGTCATCCAGTCCGGCACAGCTCAGGATGACGGAACAGTTCCCGACAGCCTCACGGCCTCTTCGTGACCCCTGCGGTTTGAGGAGGAAACTTTCTGAAACATAAATACTCAGAGTGATGCTTTAAAGCAGATCTGGCACCACCAGAGACCAGATCTCCATGGATACAGGCCGTCACTTGGCAACAGTGGTGTTTGTCTGTCGTCATGGAAATGCATCAGGACCATTAGGCCGGATCAGATGACAAAGCAGAAATCAGGACGGAGGTTAATTTTGCTGTCTTTGTCCGATAGCAATAAACTTAACGTCATGACTGACGAGAGAAATGTGAGCACTGAACAACTGCTGAACTCGGCCAAAACTGAAATTGAGCTGATACAACTAAAACCAATAGAACTCTAGCTAAAAGTCAACCAAAACACTAGCTAAAAGCTAAAAGTAGAAAAATGCTTGGGAAATTGATAAAAATATTAGCTAAAAGCTAAAAACAGACAAGTGGTAGTTGGACTAAAAGTAGCTAAAATGATAGCTAAAATTTGCACAACTCTAAAAGCTGCAAAAGTCTAGCTGGTTAGTTTAAGCAGCTAATGGTAGCAAGAAACTAAAAAGCTAGCTAAAAAGAAAATAAGAGCTAAATCCTTGTTAAAAAGGGTAGAAAATGTAACCAAAGACAGTAAAAGGCCAACAAATACCTTAAAACAACTTGTTTGCTAAAAGTTGCTGTACTAAAGGTGTAAAGTAGCCAAAGTAGGCTAATGGCTTATTGTAGAAAAGTTGTGATGGTAAGGTTTAGAAGCAGCCAAAAGTTAGCAAATAAGTAAGTAGGAAAGGGGTACAAAAGTAGCAAAAGGCTAGCTAAATCTAAAACTAAAGTGCAGTATAAATTGAATTTATTATTATTATTATTATAAGGGGCGGCTGTGGCGTAGTGGTAATGGCAGTTGTCCCCGATCTGAAGGTTGGAGGTTCAAATCCCGGTCACCCACACCATGTGTCGTTGTGTCCCTGGGCAAGACACTTAACCCCGAGTTGCTCCCGGTAGGACTGGAAAGCACCTTGCATGGCAGTCTGCTGCTACCGGTGTATGAATGTGTGTATGAATGGGTGGATGGTTGGTATTGAAAAGCGCTTTGGGGCCCCTCATAGGGGGCTGGAAAGCGCTATATAAATAAGCTCCATTTACCATTTTAAAACAAGCAACAACCAAAATAAATAAATTGTTTAATCTTTATATTTATAATTATAAAATAATTTGCTAAAATCAGGAAAAAGGCTATAACCTACAGCTAAAAGTAGCAGCTGGAGCAGGAACACTGCAGCACTGGCAAAGAAGGCTCACCAGCGTCTCTACTTTCTCCGCAAGCTGAAAAGGGCTGGAGCTTCAACCCCCATCATGAGCACCTTCTACAGAGGTGCCATAGAAAGTGTCCTGACCAGCTGCATCACTGTGTGGTTTGGTGCATGTACTGCATCCTGCCGCAAGAGCCTCCAGCGCATTGTGAGAGCAGCTGAGAAGATAGTCGGCACCTCCTTCCCCTCACTGCAGGACTTACACAGCAAACGCCTCACTCGGAAAGCCCACCGCATGGCAGGTGATCCCACACACCCACTACACAGCCGCTTCAGACTGCTGCCATCAGGGAGGAGACTGAGGAGTCTCCAGGCTCGAACCAGCAGACTGAGAGACAGCTCTGTTCATCAGGCAGTCAGGATGCTAAACACTCTGCCTGCTCTGCCCCCCCTCCCATTTGAACTGCCTTAACACTAAAACTTTCTCACACATTACCACACAACACAAAGATTTTAACACTGGACTCTGTGTCATCAAACGGTTTATTCACTAAGCTCTCGGTCATGTGCTCATACAGTTTGCACTACTTCTCATACTTGCACTAATGTTTGTATTACATCACTGCCTATAATCATAATACTGTTTACATTCTCTGTTTACATTTATTAATACTGTTTACTTTTATTACTACTGCTTACATGTAACTACTACTGTTTACATTTACACTACTCTAATATCTACACCACTGCTGATACATATACAATGTGCTCTGAACGGTCTTATTTAGGGATGCCCAATGTGCCTTACTGCATATGCCACTTTTTGCCTCTATAACAACATCAACTACTACCTCATACATATACTGTGTACATTAACTCATACGCTGCTTTGCCACTTTGCAAATGTCAATGCTAGAAACCTTTAGTTTATTTTAGTTATACTTTTTATACTCTTTTTTTTATACTAGTATGCAAAAACTCAGGACAGTATTATGTTCATTAAATGTTTAATGTTTTAGTTTTAGAGTTGGTGTAAATTTTCATACTCTTATTCCACTATGCAAAAAACTCAGGACAGTGTTAGTTTTACTATTTTATGCTTATGTCAATTATTATATGTTTTAGTGTTTCAATGTTTAGATGTTTACTGTTGCACCGAGGGACTGAGAGAAACGCAATTTCGGTCCTGTGTATGTCCTGTACAGTACATATTGCAGATCTGACAATAAAGTTGACTTTGACTGCCTAAGACAGTATTAAACAGCACGGTGGCACAACTGGTAGAGCTGCTGCCTCTCAGCGAGAAGGTTGCCGGTTCAAATCCCGGTCCGGGGCCTTTCTGGGTGGAGTTTGCATGTTCTCCCCGTGCATGCGTGGGTTTCCTCCGGGTACTCCGGTTTCCTCCCACAGACCAAAAACATGCACGTTAGGCTGATTGGTGACTCTAAATTGACCCTAGGTGTGAGTGTGAGAGTGGATGGTTGTTTGGTGTGAGTGAGACAGGTCCCTCTTGTAAATGAGTTCCCATGACTCAACAAGGCTAGCCTGTATAAATAAAGGTTGAATGAATGAATGAAAAAAACATCTAGCTAAATTCATTAAAATGCAAAATATATGTTGTTATTATAATTGGCATAAGTGATAGCTCCTATCACCAGAATGAGCTGAACGTTTAGAAATAAGCTAAATAGCACAAAGTATCCACAAAGTTTATTGTTTAGGGGGGATGTTTTCTCTGCAATCAATAACATTTCCGGTTTGCAGTGACGTCACCGGTATTGTTGGGCGGGGCTTCGCGGCAGCAGCAGCAGCAGGTGAGCGAGAGCCGCGGCTCGTGCTCTGATGTGGTGGTCACTCGGGGCGAGAGTCATGGGGAAGCTGCAGGAATTTGACATCACTTTCACCAACAACAAGGTGGTTTACGGTCCGGGGGAGTCCATTAGCGGAACCGTGAGGATTCGAACCGGCAGCTCGCTGCCGTACAAAGGTAAGAGAGTGGCTCCATCAACAGGAGGAGAAAAAACAAACGGTTTTTCTTCTTTCTGTTTGCGTCTTCTTCCGCCCTGCTGCTGGAGCTGAGCTCCTCCATCATAAACTTTGTCATCGCGCAGTTTGTTTCTGATGAACGTCTCGTCCTGGTGGTGTCGATACTGGGCTCGGTTCTGCCGGGACAGAGTCCACGAGATCACGACCAGTTCCCGTTACTGGCTCGTTCAGACCACATCCTGCTGCTTCTGGTTCCCTTCGCGTAGTGAACTCGCAGAACCTCGTCAGCCCGTCTTAAAATCACTCACTGTTTCTATTTTTCCAACAACTTCGACCGATAGACCATAAGATTTTAGCTGATATGTAGCTGAAATCGTGATAATCAGCTGAAGGATTTTGTGTTTGGCTCTTTTTTTTCAGTTCCTTTCGGCGTTCAGCTGCAACTGTTTTTGCAAAACACTAACTCAAAGTAGCAAAAGGTGTTTGAGTAAATAGCTAAAAGTATATTTAAAAAAAAGACTAAACGTTTAATTTGCGAAATAATGTGAAAAAAAAAATGAAAAAAATTGCTTAAAGAATCAAAAGGGTATAAGCCAAAAGTAACAGTTGCTAAATGTAGCATAAAGCTAACAACAACAACAACAAAAACTAGCAGAGCTAGCTAAAAATAGCAAAAGACTAGCTAAAAACTAAATTAAACAATACTTAAATGTTGATTTTTGCAAAGGCTAACTGAAAGCTAACGCCAGAAAAAGCAAGCTGAAAGCAGCATTTTGTTAGCTAAATGTTACAGAACTGTTCCTAAAAAGCTGAATATAATAAAAGGCTAGCTAAAAGTAATAGCTCAGTTTCTAACAGCTAAAAGTAATAAACCTGTTCTTAAAAGCTAAAAATATAGCAGCTGACTAGCTTAAGGTTTACAGAACAGTTCCTGAAAGCTAAATGTTAGCAAGCGGCTTGCTAAAAGCTAAACATAGTAAAATTATTATTTAATGTTAAAAGTTGCAAAAGGCTAACTAAAAGCTAGTAATAGTAAAAAGCAAGCTGAAAGCAGCATTCGATTAATAAAGACTAAAAGTAACAAAACAGTTCATAAAAGCTGAATATAGCAGAAGGCTAGCTAAAAGCTAAACCTAAAACGGTTCTTTAATGCTGAATGTTGCAAAAGGTCGAACTAAAAGCTAAAAGAAAAACAAGCTGAAAGTACCGGCTAGCATTAGAATAACCAAGTCATAAAAGTAACAAAACGGTTCCTAAAAGCTGAATACAGTACAGTATAGCAAAAGGTTAGCTAAAAGCTAAATGTTATATCTCAGATCCTAGCAGCTAAATGTAACAAAACTGTTCTTAAAAGCCAAAAGTTTCAGAATGGTAGCTAAAAATAGCATAAGCGAATATAGCATAAAAAATAACTATATTTTTTAAAGAAATTAAAGAGATTAACATGCATTCCCATGGAATAAATATTTGTAAACAAAAAAAGCTAAATATTTTGAAAAGTCTAAAAGTAACAAACAAACCCAGAAGTAGCACTAATCTCCTGAATGAGCGGAACACTTTGAGACGTTAACGGCAGAAACGGCACAACGTGTGTAGAAGTTAAAAAAACAAATCGTGAACAGAAAAAGCAAAACCATGAAAACGTTAACGAGCAGCAGAAAACCGAACATTTAAAGAAGACGTAAAATTAACGACAAACGGAACGTGTTTTCGTGCAGCGTTTAATCAGAACACGGGAAACAAAAGCGCTTCAATCGAGCGTGAAAACAGATTTCAAATAGATTTCAGAGAAATGCTACAGGTGGAGGCACATCCTGTCTGCGTGGAGACAGAGAGACGTCTACTTTATGTCTCTGATGACACAGAGAGACGTCTACTTTGTGTCTCTGATGACACAGAGAGACGTCTACTTTGTGTCCCCAGAGACAAACGCCTACCACCAGCCGGGTGGTTATTGTGAATGACAAAGGTGGGTGTCAGGTGGAGAGGAGCACCAGCCGTGATGCGGCACAGAACGCCGCCTGCTTCGGCTCACACTTGCAGGACTGACGGTGCAGCCAGGTACCGATCAAATATCAGTCCAACGGTTCTGTGCAGAACTCTTGAGTCGCCCTTCAAAGCGTATGAATGCTGACAGCATTTATGCTTTGTTTTTATTAATTTTTTGTAAGGATTTTCTACGTCTACAAACTTTGTGCGGTTTTAGCATATACTGTATTTAGCTCGTTCAGACTTTTGTAACTTTTATACAGTACTTTTCAAAATATTTTACTTTTTTTAAACTTTTTTTTTTTTTACTATTTACAAATATTGTTCCCATAGAAGTGCATGAGATCCATTTGAATTATTTGAAGACATTGTTTTGTTTGAAATCGCTCTATTTTTGTCTGCTAACAGTTAGCTCTTAGTTGCCATCCTGCTAGGTTTAGCTTCTAGCAACCCTTTCGATTTTGCTTTTAGCTATAATAATAATAATAATAATAATAATAATAATAATAATAATAATAATAATAATGAATTCAATTTATAACGCACTTTTCATTAATGAAAATCTCAAAGTGCTACAAGGTGCAACAGAATTAAATGTCAATAAAACAAGTAATAAAACAAGTAAAATCAATAACAGTATCAACTAAGATCAAAAGTAGAATCATGAGGAGGTAGAGTATGCTCGGTTGAAAAGAAAGGTCTTCAAGCCGCTCTTAAAGTCAACCACAGACTGTGGGGCTCTCAGACAGTCAGGAAGAGAGTTCCACAGGCGGGGGGCAGCCACACTGAAAGCCCGGTCTCCCATGGTCCTTAATTTGGTTCTCGGAATGTGAAGGAGATTACTGTTCTGTGACCGCAGCGACCGGGTGGATGAGTATGGAATAAGAATATCCTTCAGATAATCTGGTGAAGCTCCATGTAAGCATTGATGTGTAATGAGAGCAGTTTTGTACTGAATTCTGTAGGTGACAGGAAGCCAATGAAGGTTATGGAGAATGGGCGTAATATGTTCAAATTTACGAACTCTCAACAAGATCCTTGCTGCACTGTTTTGAATATATTGAAGTTTCTGAAGGTTTTTGCCAGGGATTCCAATAAACAGGGAGTTGCAGTAGTCGAGCCTGGAGGAGACAAAAGCATGGACGAGCTTCTCAGCATCAGAAAAAGTTAGGGATGGGCGAAGTCTGGAGATGTTTCGAAGATGGAAGAAGCAAGTTTTAAACAGAAGCTTAATGTGATTTTCAAATGTAAGATTGGAGTCCAAGTTTTAAACAGAAGCTTAATGTGATTTTCAAATGTAAGATTGGAGTCCATTTTTATTCCAAGATTTGTAACAGAGGTGGAGAGGGGGATGTCTTGTCCAGAAAAGGAAAGTGTTGTTATAGGAGATGTTTATACCTGGTGAGGGGTGCCAATCAGTATGGCCTCAGTCTTGGAGCAGTTTAATTGAAGAAAGTTCTGATTCATCCATGCCCTAATTGCCTCCAGGCAATTAGGAAGAAAGGAAGATGTAGTAGTAGCTTTCTTCTCCAGGAAGAAAGCTACTACTGTACATTGCTTTCTTCTAGCTAGCCTTTTGCTACTTGTAGCTTTCAATTGCCATTTTACTTTTAACTTCTAACAGTTTTTTGATACGTTAAGCTAACCTTTAGCTACTTTTATATTTTAATTACAGTTCTGCTACTTTTATAACAGGCTTTTGCTACTTTTAGCTTTTAATTACTAGTCTGCTACTTTTGACTTGTAAAAGCATTTTAATATGTTAAGCTAGCCTTTTGCTACTTTTAGCTTTTAATTACCATTCTTCTAGTTTTAGCTTCTAAAAGCCTTTTAATATGTTAAGCTAACCTTTTGCTACTTTTAGCTTTAATTACCATTCTGCTACTTTTAACTTCTAAAAGCCTTATGTTAAGCTAACCGTTTGCTACTTTTAGCTTTAATTACCCTTCTGCTACTTTTAACTTCTAAAAGCCTTTTAATATGTTAAACTAACCTTTTGCTACTTTTGGCTTTTAATGACCATTTTGCTACTTTTAACTTCCAAAAGTCTTTTGATACATTAAGCTAGCCTTTTGCTTCTTTTAGCTTTTATTGTCATTCTTGTACTTATAGCTTCTAACAGCCTTTTGATATGTTACGCTAGCTTTTTGCTACTTTTAGCTTTTAAGTACCATTCTGCTATTTTTACCTTCTAAAAAACTTGGGCTACTTTTAGCTTTTATTTACCATTGTGCTACTTTTAGCTTTTAATTACTATTGGGATACGTTTAGCCTTTAACATCCTTTTGATAGATTAAGTTAGCTTTTTGCTACTTTTAGCTTTTAATTACCATTGTGCTATTTTTACCTACTAAAAACCTTGTGCTACTTTTAGCTTTTATTTACCATTACGGGGGCGGCCGTGGTGTAGTGGTAATGGCAGTCGACCCCTGATCGGAAGGTTGGAGGTTCGAATCCCGCATCCGTCCACCATGTGTCGTTGTGTCCCTGGGCAAGACACTTAACCCCAAGTTGCTCCCGGTAGGTCTGGATGGCGCCTTGCAAGGCAGGCTACCACTACCGGTGTATGAATGGGTGGATGGCTGGTATTGTAAAGCGCTTTGGGGCTCCTCACAGGGGGCTATAAAGCGCTATATAAATAAGCTCCATTTACCATTTACCATTGTGCTACTTTTAGCTTTTAACATCCTTTTGATACATTAAGTTAACTTTTTGCTACTTTTAGCTTTTAATTACCATCGTGCTGTTTTTAACTTTTTGCTACTTTTAGCTTTTAATTACCATTGTGCTATTTTTAACTTCTAACAGCCTTTTAATACATTAAGCTAGCCTTTTGCTACTTTTAGCTTTTAATTACCATTCTTCTACTTTTAGGTTCGAACAGCTTTTTGATATGTTAAGCTAGCCTTTTGCTACTTTTAGCTTTTAATTACCATTCTACAACTTTTAGCTTCTAACAGCCTTTTGATACATTGTTAGCTTTTTGCAACTTTTAGCTTTTAATTACCATTCTGCTATTTTTAACTTTTAACAGTCTTGTGCTACTTTTAAATTTTAATTACCATTCTTCTACTTTTAGCTTCTAGCATCTTTTTACCAGGTCTCTCTTATAAATGAGTCCTCGAGGCTCAATGGGATTAACCTGCCTAAATAAAGGTTGAATGAATTTTGATAAGCTAGCCTTTTGCTACTTTTAGCTTTTAATGACCATTCTACTACTTTTAGTTTCTAACAGCCTTTAGATACATTGTTAACTTTTTGCTACTTTTAGCTTTTAATTACCATTCTGCTATTTTTAACTTCTAACAGCCTTGTAATACTTTTGCCTTTTATTTACTATTGTGCTACTTTTAGCTTTTAACATCCTTTTGCTACTTTCAGTTTTTAATTATCATTCTGCTACTTTTAACTTCTAACATTCTTTTGATACGTTAAACTAGATTTTTTGCTACTTTTAGCTTATAATTATCATTGTGCTTTGTTTAGAACAGCCTTTTGATACGTTGTTGTCTACATTTTGGTCGTCCAAAGAGCTATGTACAACAGGTAAGATATTGCTTGTTTGTGCATAAAGTTTGTACAGAACCCCACAGCAAAATGATCTGAAACATCCCTTTAATCAACCTGATACTGAAGGTGTTTTTTTCTCGTTTTAGTGTGTTAGTTTAGACGGCTTTGTTTAGACAAAAATAAAACGTTCATTTCTGCTGTATGTCAGCAGGAAGATGTTTTCACCGACGCGTGAGAGTTTGTGGTAAAACAAACCACCAGATTTATGTAAACGAGACTTCCCTTTGGTCCGATGACCTGAAATGACAGCCTGTTGCTTAATAATCCCATAATTTATTACAAATAACTTTGAATTTCTGCGGAATTGATGGCCAACCAGATTACTGATTGAGCCTAAGTCGTATTTAGATGAGTAAGTTTAGTTTTTTTTAGTCCTGGACCTGGATAAATCCTCGCTTGTTCAGAAAGGTCGTATAAGTTCAGTTTTTCTGCAGTGAAGTCGAGACAAACGTGACAGTCTGAAGCAAAACTGTCAACAGTTTAAACCTTAGTCAAGTTATTAAACCTGAAACTGTCAGACTGGAATATGTTGAGGTGTATGAGACTCTTTGTTTTCTCAGCAGTGTTAATTTTTTCAAACCACACCCTTACATGGAGCTCCTCTTTCTCTCTGCTGTGGTTTATCTCTGAAACCATCGTCTGCCCTCATCGCCGCTGAGTCACATGACGACGCACAGCAGGATGAGGAAGAACACGTCTGAACAATAACTGAAAGTGTCCGTCACATCACACTGGTACTAAATGGTATCCTGATGGTATTAATACACTGATTGTAATACACTGATTGTATTAATACACTGATTGTATTAATACACTGATGGTATTAATACACTGATTGTATTAATACACTGATTGTATTAATACACTGATTGTATTAATACACTGATGGTATTAATACACTGATTGTATTAATACACTGATTGTATCAAGTCAAAGTCAAAGTCAACTTTATTGTCAGATCTGCAATATGTACAGTGCAGGACATACACAGGACCGAAATTGCGTTTCTCTCAGTCCCTCGGTGCAACAGTAAACATCTAAACATTGAAACACTGAAACATATAATAATAGACATAAGCATAAAATAGTAAACCTAACACTGTCCTGAGTTTTTTGCATAGTGGTATAAGAGTATGAAAATTTACACCAACTCTAAAACTAAAACATTAAACATTTAATGAACATAATATTGTCCTGAGTTTTTGCATACTAGTATAAAAAAAGAGTATAAAAAGTATAACTAAAATAAACTAAAGGTTTCTAGCATTGACATTTGCAAAGTGGCAAAGCAGCGTATGAGTCAATGTACACAGTATATGTATGAGGTAGTAGTTGATGTTGTTGTAGAGGCAAAAAGTGGCATATGCAGTAAGGCACATTGGGCATCCCTAAATAAGACCGTTCAGAGCACACTGTATATGTACCAGCAGTGGTGTAGATATTAGAGTAGTGTAAATAAATGTAAACAGTAGTAATTACATGTAAGCAGTAGTAATAAAAGTAAACAGTATTAATAAATGTAAACAGAGAATGTAAACAGTATTATGATTATAGGCAGTGATGTAATACAGACATTAGTGCAAGTATGAGAAGTAGTGCAAACTGTATGAGCACATGACCGAGAGTTTAGTGATTAACCCGTTTGATGACACAGAGTCTAGTGTTAAAATCTTTGTGTTTTGTGGTAATGTGTGAGAAAGTTTTAGTGTTAAGGCAGTTCAAATGGGAGGGGAGGCAGAGCAGGCAGAGTGTTTAGCATTCTGACTGCCTGATGAACAGAGCTGTCTCTCAGTCTGCTGGTTCGAGCCTGGAGACTCCTCAGTCTCCTCCCTGATGGCAGCAGTCTGAAGCAGCTGTGTAGTGGGTGTGTGGGATCACCTGCCATGCGGTGGGCTTTCCGAGTGAGGCGTTTGCTGTGTAAGTCCTGCAGTGAGGGCAAGGAGGTGCCCACGATCTTCTCAGCTGCTCTCACAATGCGCTGGAGGCTCTTGCGGCATGATGCAGTACATGCACCAAACCACACAGTGATGCAGCTGGTCAGGACACTTTCTATGGCACCTCTGTAGAAGGTGCTCATGATGGGGGTTGAAGCTCCAGCCCTTTTCAGCTTGCGGAGAAAGTAGAGACGCTGGTGAGCCTTCTTTGCCAGTGCTGCAGTGTTCCTGCTCCAGGACAGGTCCTTTGAGACGTGCACTCCCAGGAACTTGGTGCTGTCTACTCTCTCCACTGCGGTGCTGTTGATGGTCAGAGGGGGATGTTGGGCATCCCTCTTCCTGAAGTCCACAACAATCTCCTTTGTCTTCTCCACGTTGAGAGTGAGATTGTTGTGTCCGCACCACAAGGCCAGGCGGCTCACCTCGTTCCTGTAGTCCGTCTCATCGTTGTTGCTGATGAGACCCACCACTGTTGTGTCGTCCGCAAACTTGATGAAGTGGTTGG
>JBBPBX010074885.1:0-17476 GCA_038048925.1 Garcialebias charrua
TGCTATGTAAGGTTGTGTGTTCCCTGTTGTAAGGCCCAGAGTCTCTTAAATGGGTTTAACTCGCACAATGTTGAGATGGCAGTCACAGAACATGGTGGAACACAAGTGCACTTTGAAGCTGGATCGGAAATATCGGTAGGTTGGATCCGATATCCGATACTTAAAGTATGCTGGTATCGGATATCATACTGGATCGGATCGGCCCCATCCCTATTGTATATACTTTTACAGAGGCTTTAATATTTATTGAATGTTAGACAAAGTAAGATACGGTAAATACTTTATCTATTGTGTAGACTGTCTTAAATTAGGGCAGTAAAATTTGGTGAAATTTCAAAATCGGAAACTTTCCAAGAGAATTTACAGGAATAAATAGATTTAAAAAAACAACGAATAAATCTGATGTTAAAAATATTTAAGGTTTGCCCTTTCACAGGGAATTCAAATATCGTTTGGGAAAATACATTTTAGCATGACGTTGACAAAACATCCAGATTTAATTGCTGTACCATTAAATTTGAAAATTTCTGCACATACATTTGGACATTTTCAGTATTTGTGACTAATGCTGGCAAAATAGGTACATTTTCCAATATTTAGGTATTTCAAAATTCTCCATCACAAAAGTTTCAAAATGATCAGTAGTTTGTGGGGAATTTGGTGATTTATCATCTGGCAACAAGCTAGTTTTGATTAGCCACTTTGACAACTCCACGGAGTTTTGTCAAAGAGTTTAGCCATTTATTTAAACAAAGAATGTTTGAAAAAATCAGTGCCAAAACCCACAATTATTACAAAATAAAGGCCACGCAGGTTGAAGAATCACTGCAGTAACTACTCCAGACCTGTATGTGGTGCTGATAATCATTTAAAGCAGGGGTCACCAACCTTTTCGAAGCGTGAAAAAAATGTATAATAAACATATTTTTAAGAACATATTTTTAAGATAGACATTTTAAAGTATATATAAATACACAAAAAGAATAACAACTGAATAAAATGGAATTTTAAATGCAGCTTAGTAGTGAATTGTGCTATTTTTAGAACAGGTCCGGGGTCACCTCAAATGGTCCTTGGGGGCACCATGTTGGTGACCCCTGATTTAAAGTATCTTCTCTGATGGTATGGGGGTGCATTCGAATCTGGCCTGGGCTACTTACACATCTGTAAAGATACCACTGATACAGAAAAAAGTTTTACTGGGAGCAGAGTTGTGTTTATCATAAACCAGTCTCTGCATAATTCTCAAGAAATCCAGTTTGGGGAAACTCGCAGAATGATGATGCATAAATGGTTTTAGTGGTGCCGTTTTGAGTTATTTGAAAATTCTCCATCTCAAAAGCTTTCAGACGGTCTGTATTTTGTTGAAAAGTCTGTTTTTATTGTTCTGGAGAGATTTCATCAGGAATTCCAACGCTATATTTAAAAAAGGGAATCCCCAAGTTTCATAATGAGAGCAAACACAATGTTTTAAATGTGCCTAATAATTTTTAGACTGTAGTTTAAACCTTTTGTCTTCGGCAGTTTTTATTTATTTTTACCTGATTACCTGTGAACTTTGGAATCTGGACTGGTTTACTGCTTTTGACATTCTTTTATTGTAAGTATTCCCTGAATTCCCATAAAATGAAATAATTTTATGGGAATTCAGCGCATGTGAAAAGTTATGTAAAAAAGTTGTGTAATATTTTTTCATATAAAATATATTTTTTATATAGCTGTCATTATTTTTGGCTACTTACCCGGTACTCTTTTTTTCTTTTTTCTTTCTTAGTTCAAGTTTCCTTACTGTCATTCGCATCACATGTGGTACATGAGGTGGAACAAAACTGTACTCAAGGTCCCAGTTATACCCCAAAATAGCATAATATAAAGTTTAAAAAGAAACGGTATACAAGGATCTAAGATATACACTAAAAACTTATGATGTAAAATATTTATATTTTTTATTTTAAACAGCAGCCTGAACATTTGTAAACTACTTTGAAGTTGAGCAAGAAACTTTTTATTTCATGAAATTACAGTTATCCAATCAGATTATGTTCAATTTTTGTCTCCGGGCAGAAATGTGTTTGAAGGCTATTCCTCTTTGTTAGGACTTCACTGTCAGGAGAGAAGGCTGAACACAGTCAAAGTCTCTGCAGGATGAATTGTTAAATACTTAAAAACTAACCGATCTTAACGTCAGTGAATGGGTGGTGTCAAAATGGGGAGTGGTGGCGCAGAAGTTAGCGAAGGCGGGCCTGTGATCGGAAGGTTACCGGTAGGCCTGTCACGATAACAGATTTTGCTGGGCGATTAATTGTCTCAGAAATTATTGCGATAAACGATAATATTGTTTGAAATTTAACAATAATTAATTGTCAAATGTTGATTTGTCAGACTGTAGTACCTTTTCTGACCACCTGATGGCAGTATAAGATGGATAGTTGAGCAGCGTGTCTCTTTAAGAAAAAAGGGAGGGAGGGCCCTTGACGTGACATGGGCTGACATGGTGTGGACGCTCAGTGGTTTGAAGCATTTTTCACACAAAACTTTTAATAAAAAAATCAGTAAACAAGTTCTCAGCTTCCTTTTGCAGAGAAAAACAACTTTTTACACAAAGGCACGGGTTTCAACCGTGAATTTTGGAGTTTGACAAGACGGGGGTTTATTCCCGAGGTCGGACTGTTAGCTTAGCTCGTAGCTTAGCTTCACGGCTGCTTTTAACCATCCAAAAATGCGATTTTAGATGGTTAAAACAGATTTTAAAGAGAAAATGAAGGGTCAGCGAAGAGCACCGGAGTTGAGCCTTTTCATCCGGTGTTGAGACACGAAGAAACGATAAAGCTGGTAAATGAAAACGAGTTCGATAATTTTCATCCGTCATGCGATTAATTGATTTATTGTTTATCGCAACAGTCCTAGTTGCCGGTTCAGCTCCCCGGACTGACAACATAAAAAAATGTGTGTGGGAAAGGTGAAGCACCCACACCTGTCTCCACCCTCATTTGCCCCACTCTAGGCCCTTGAGCAAGGCCCTTAACCCCCACCATCTGCGAGTTAGTTTACTGTAGCGACTGCTGAAGAAGGGAGCAGCCGACAGAAGAAGAAGAATGGGTTGTGTCAAAGCATGTTTGTTTTATTCTAAGAGGAAAAAATATAACATATAAGCTTTCGCTACTTAAGTTGATTTATTTGACATTGGAGAAAGTTAAATACGTGTATTCGACGGAGATCCGTTCCTACGCTCCGTCGTAAGTCGAATTTCAACGTAAGTCGGAACATACATAAATACTGCACCATATATGTACAGTACTGTATTAATAAGCACTTCGCCTATCCTAACACAGTACCCTACATAATTATCAAAAAACACATACATTTGGAGCCATAATGAAGGGAAAAAAAGAGTTAATTTCTTACTGGGAGCTGGTGAAGCCTTCCTCCGTGTGTTAGCATGTTAGCTCGTTGTTCCACCAACATCTGCAGCTGCCTGTGCTTCGCGCGGTCCAGAGCGTTTACAGTAAGGTCTGTTAGCATGTTAGCTCATCCCTCCTAACCTCCTCTGCCTCCGGTCTGCCTCGTAAACCTCCGGTCCAACAATAAGGTCTCCTGTAATCTTCCACTGAGTGCCGCTGCTTCTGCCGTCAAAACCGGAAGGAACTCGGAACTCGGCTTTCAAAATAAAAAAATTTCAAAATAAATTTTTTTTTATGGGAGATGCGTGACGTAACGCGAAACGTCGTAACTCAAGGTCGTTGTAAGTCGATGACTACCGGTATTTTCTGTTCAGGAAGCCACGGTCCGCAAGTGAGTGATTCACTGTGAGTTGCTGCTGCCACACCCCCCGTAAAGATGACTGACTTATTCATTCATTCAACCTTTATTTAGGCAGGTTAATCCCATTGAGTCTCGAGGACTCATTTACAAGAGAGACCTGGATTTATAGTATCTGATTGGTCTAAACCAGTGATCCTCAATATATATATATATTTTTCAAAAGAGCCATATTGACAGATCAAAGTCAAGGGGAGAGCCACGATATCACCCCAAGTCACTCAAATAAAGAAAAAATTAAACATTCCACATGTGAACAAAAAAGAAACACAACCAACCCATTACAGTATCTGTTTAAACAAAAATGTATCTTAGCACTGAGATGAGCGGAAGCTGTGGTGCAAGTTCTTGACTTGACTTTCTTCATGTTTGTGATTTGTTGCCGCAACCACAGTGAGGCGTTCAAGATGGGCATCAGTCGGTTTCTCTGTTGACGCTTGATCGTGTTCATAGTTGAAAATGTTGACACACAGGTAGGCCTGTCACAATAACAAATTTTACTTGGCGATTAATTGTCTCAGAAAATATTACGATAATATTGTTTGAAATTTGACAATACAGTAATTAGTAATTATTGTAAAATTTACGAGGAAATGTTGATTAATTTTGTGTGCAATGCCTTCTTTTAACCACTGGATGGCAGTATAGGACTGTTTGTACTGAAGGATAGATAGTGCGGGAGCGAGCAACGTGTCTCTTTAAAGTGAGACTAAACCCAGGTTGAGACGGTAACTCCTCCTTCCAAAATCTCCCTGAAAATGGGCGTGTCGAGAGACAAGGAAGGGTGGAGGTAGAGTTGTGCTTTTGTTCACGCCTCCACCTGCAACAACCTAAAACAAATTAAACCTCTAGCCAACAACATACACCAAGCAACAACAAAGAATAAACATGTAGATGTATTTATCCATTCCACCCATTCCATCCAAAACCAAAGGCCTAAAAAAATGAAAATGAAAAGAAAAATAAAACCGCTTGTCAGGAGTGAAATGCAGCACTTCCATATAAGGTATGCACTTCTCATCTCTGCAGGGGATTGGCTCTGCTTGAACCACCTGTGTGACATCAGAGTGTACAAGACACATCAGAGTGAACAGTCCTGACCAATATGAAAATTAAGGTGCAATAACCTCTGTTCAACCCAAAGGACTACCGTAAACACAGTTTTAGACCAAATATTGCCAAATATTGCCAATTTACACAGATATGCACAATTATGTGAAAATAAACACAGCCATAGTGCTAGATAATATTTCAAACACATTCTAGGGAGTTTATCAGCTAAAAAAAGTTAATTTTGGGTTTAGTCGCACTTTAAGAAAAATGGGAGTGAGGCCCCTTGACGTGACATGGGCTGTCGGGTGGGGTGGGGGTGGGGGCGCCGTTGGGGTTGCGCGCCCAGGGCGCCAAATAGGCTAGGACCACCACTGACGAGAGCCACCAATAAAGCATGGCAAGCCGCATGTGGTTCGGGGGCTGTGCAATGAGCAACCCTGGTCTAAACAGTTTTAAATTTAGGTCTCCCTTATTGGCTTTTCAGGCTGGACCCAGCTCCTGGGGACACCATCCATCCAGTTCAGTTGTGACAGCGTCCTGTGGAAGGAAGACACCCACTTCCACGTACAGTAATATAATAATAATCATCATTTTATTTAAAAGCGCCTTTCAGGACACCCAAGGACAGTACGTATCTTTGACTGATGATTGCCTTGACTTGACGTACTCAACTTTTATCTTGTGACTAATGCCTCAATTGAGCTGTGGTTAGGTCAGTGAGGCAGTTTTAGTGTATTCATCAGCATAGACAATCACCCTCTGTCTTAGACGTTAGGGATGGACTGTACAAATAACACTAAAACTACTTTAAGACTTTATTATTACTGTTAAGAGAATATAACATTGTCAAATAATTTTAATAACTCAAATGTGGGACCCAAACAAGGGACTCTGAGCTTTCCACAAGAACTTCCAAAGCATATTTTATTGTTTAGACCACATGATTATTTATGATGAATCCACTTGTAATCTGTAAATTAAAAAGAAAATCACACTGAAATTGTAGCAGCTTTAAAAAAGAAGGGTAAATACCCCCTTTAGGTTGACATTTGGTATTTTTCAATATTACAATTGTTTTCGTTTTATTACATGTCCAATTTTTACAGAAACAGTAAGTTCGGTGGGTTACTGTTAAATCTCAACACAAGTTATTGAAATTACATGTTGTACTTGAATGCACGAGACTGGGTGAACCGCAGGGGCTGCTGGGTAGGCTTGGGACAGAAATCGGTGGACTTTTTCAGGTTATGTGTTCAGATGGGTTGTTCTGTTTACTGTTGGATTGGTGTTTATGTATACGTTGTTATTAGTGACCGTAAGAAATATGACACCGTAAGTCAGACGCTGTACTTAATGCATAAAAGGAGAAGACACTGGAAGTGATAAGTAATGGAAACACGACCTCATAGTGTCTTCAACGTTTCCAGTAACAGATTGCTACAACATTACTTCATGGTTCGCCATTGTTGTTAGCGTAATATCTTGTGAACCACTGGATCAATTTCAATGAAACTTTCAGGAATCAAATAATTTGATTTACATCTATACCCTTCTAACTTACTGAACCAACCAGATTCAAGAAGGTTGCCACTCAATGACATCACAAAATGGCTATTACTGTATTCCGTTAGCATTTATTAAGCTAAAGTTTGTCGTGGTAGTAGCTGAAAGTGACCAATTCCGTTTGTCCTACTTGCATCGATCCACGACAACAAGTACAACGCAACAGTACAATTGGAGCCGTTGGCGTCGAAACAGTCAAGTCGTTTCAATATCTAGGGGATGTGTTGGACTGTACTAGAACAGCCGAAGCTGCCGTTCGGGCACGCATACGTGTGGCGTGGAATAAATGGCATCTACTCGCTTCTATACTGATGCGGCGCGACATCCCACTACTCCTACGTTCAAGACTCTATGGCTCAGTGATACGTCCCGTGCTGTTGTATGGCGCAGAAACATGGCCAATGACAACAAAACTCGAACAGCAACTTCACCGAACCGACATGAAAATGCTCCGATGGATGCAACGCATTAGTCTTAAAGATCACATCCAATCGACCGAAATCCTGCGTCGAGCTGGCTTATGTGCGATTAAGGACGCATGCCGGCGACACCGTTTGCGGTGGTTCGGTCATGTTAAACGAAGTGAAAACAGTGCTATACTTGCTATTGCAAACCTTGAAGTACCTGGCACCCGTCCCAAAGGCCGTCCGAAAAAGACCTGGGCGCAAACGATTCAACAAGATCTGAAAGCGTTGAACCTCAATGAACTGGACGCAACTGACCGCCTAATCTGGCATCAAAAACTTGGCGACAAAGAAGTAACGTCCCACCCCGGAATCGGGAAAACGAACGATAAACGAAGATAGATAGATAGATGGATAGATGGATAGATGGATAGATAGATGGGTAGGCAAGGCAGCAAGCCAAATGAATACGTTTAAAGAACAGCAGCTTTAAATGTGTTCCTTGATGTTCTTGTGGTTTGCGGGTGTTAATGAAAAAAGTATCTGAAGGGTGTAGATCTTGTGCTTTGTCTGAGCGTGTTTGTGATTCCTCTGTGTCTGCGCCACGGCGTGATGTGTCTCTGGTTCGACTTGTTTGCTGGCATGTTTCAGACGTACCGTAAGTTTCTTGTGACAGGCCCTGACAGGGCTCGTGTTTGACTCCATCCGGCGCAAACTCATCTTCGTCCAAAAAAACGCCACCTCCATATACGCTACGATACCTCATGTGACCAAAGCGAAGAGTCTCTTTAAGAATTTGTCTTTAAAAAAATCAGTTCTTAGAGCTCTGTTCTTTGTGGTAATTGCTGTGTTTCTGTTCTTGGCTCAGAAACTCTTACCTGAGGGATGTTGGCATTGGATAATGACTCAGGATGACCTGCAGCTAAAACTTTCAAAGGTTTTACATTTTCACGTTGGAACTTGAACCAAGCTGTTATGGCTTTTTAAGTTTAATCTGTCCTCACAAGCTGTTTAGAAAATGAACTTTTTATTTATTTATTCTGAAGTAAATATACTGGCACAATGGCCCAGTTGGTGGAGCTGCTGCCTCTCAGCAAGAAGGTCACCGGATTGAATCCTGGATGGGACCATTCTGGGTGGAGTTTGCACGTTCTTTCTGTGTGTACCCCAGGTACTTCCTCCCACAGATAGAAAACAGGAATGTTAGGCTGATTGGTAACTAAATTGTCCCTAGGTGTGAGTGATTGTGAATGGTTGTTTGTCTCTATGTGGCCCTGTGATGGACTAGAGACATGTCCAGGGTGTACCCCACATCGTGATGGCTGGACAGTGGACATGGCCACCAGTGACCCCTGAAACCCAAAAAGGAAGAAGTGGGTAAAGATAATGGACGGACAGATTAATGATATATTATTACCCCCAAATTGCCACCTTAACATTGTGGAGGGGTTTGAGTACCCCTGTGATCCTTTGGGGCCATATTGTCGGGGGCATCAGCCTCTGGTAGGGTCTCCCATGGCAAACCGGCCTCGGGGATGGGGTCAGACTGAGCGATTCTAAACCTTGGCACAAAGTTGAGTTTGGACTCTGCCAGCGCTGTCCCTTGTCTCTGATCCTGTTTGTGGTGTTCGTGGACAGAAGCTCAAAGCGCAGTCAGGGAGAGGTGTCTGGTCTGTGATCCTCAGAGTCTCGTCTCTTCTTTGTGCAGATGATATAGTTCTGTTGGTAACTTCAGGTCAACTCTCACTGTGGATGGTTCACAGCTAAGTGTGAAGCAGCTGAAACGAGAGTCAGTTTCTCTAAGTCTGAGGTTATTGTTGTTGAGTGGAAATGGATGGAATGCCCCCTTCGGGTCGATGGGAAGACTTTGCCTCAGGTGGAGGAGTTCAAGTGTATAGGCGTCTTGTTCACAAGTGATAAGATGGAGTGGGAGATGGCTCAACAGATTGGGCCTCGTCCTAAGTAATGCGGGTATTGCTTTGGTCTGTTGTGGGGAAGAAAGTGCTGAGTCGAAAGGCAAATCTCTTGATTTACTGGTCTGTCTAGATTCCAATCCTTACCTATGGTCATGAGGTTTAGATCATGACCAACAGAACATGATCCTGGATGCAAACAACCAAAATGGACTTCCTTTACCAGGGGGCCAGGCTCTGCTCTGAGGGAGCTCGGACCAGAGCTGCTGCTTTTCATCATCAGAAAGAGTCAGTTGAGGTGGTTCGGGCATCTGATTAAAATGCCTTCTGAACGCCTTCCTTTAGAGGTTTTCCAGGCACGTGCACTGGTAGGGGACCTGGGGAAGACCCAAAAGTTGCTGGAGGGAACGTGTGCCTTCTTTAGCCTGAGAACGCCTCTGGGTCCCCCAGAATGAGCTGGAACTCGACTACAGATAAGCGGTTGAAGATGGAGATTATTATTATTAATAATAATTAATTATTATCAATATTATTAATTAACACAGAAATAAAGAAAGAAAAAAGGAAAAATACACTGAAAATATTTTTTTGGGTAAAAATACTATATACATTTTTAATTTAACATTTAACATCTGCTGAACTCTTAGGCCTTCTCTGAAGGTGTTGAAGGCCTGGAAGTTTCCCCACTGTTAAGGCTGAGTTAGACTTTTTCATTCATTCATTCATTCAACCTTTATTTATACAGGCTAGCCTCGTTGAGTCACGGGGACTCATTTACAAGAGGGACCTGTCTCACTCACACCAAACAACCATCCACTCTCACACTCACACCTAGGGTCAATTTAGAGTCACCAATCAGCCTAACAAGCATGTTTTTTGGTCTGTGGGAGGAAACCGGAGTACCCGGAGGAAACCCACGCATGCACGGGGAGAACATGCAAACTCCACCCAGAAAGGCCCCGGACCGGGATTTGAACCGGCAACCTTCTCGCTGAGAGGCAGCAGCTCTACCAGTTGTGCCACCGTGCTGCCCACTTTCGCTTTGGTCCGCAGGCTGGAGCGCGCGCGCCGCGCGTGCACTGAAGCGAAATGCATTCATAGTTTCGCCTCTGTGTTTATGGTTGACGCACGGCGGCGCATGGCAAAGTGCTGTTCTTTTACGGACCAGCAGGAGGCAGTACCCTCTAAAACCTGTGCATATGTTGCAAGAAAGGCGTAGAAGAAGAAATCTACCGTAGAAGAAGAACTGTTTGAAATCACACAACAAAAACAAATAGCTTTCCGCTCGCGTGCTGAACTGTTGTCTTTATTTGCGGCTTTAATGCATGGAGTCAGCGGAGGAGAAAGCGATCACGTGACTTTTGGCGAAAAAACAAAAGAAAAGTCCGACTCCAGATCAGGAACGAAGGAGAATTTAATACATTTTGTGTCACAAAACATTCCTCCATGCGTCGCGACTCCGTCTCCACGACCACAGCGGCGCAAACAGCTGCAGGCTCCGGCGTGAAGAGGGTGAAGGCTGTCGGTGGGGACCTGTCAATCAAATCGTAGCGCCCACCGCGCGCGCAGAGGCTTGCGGAGTTTCAAAAATTCAGAGGTGCACGTCACGCGCTAATCCCACGCGCGGGGCCAACGCGCAGGGGCGGGGACTGTGAAATTGCGTCACTTTTGGAGCGCGCACCCTCGCGCGCTGCGCAACGCGTCGAGTATGAATCTAGCTTAAGTACCTTATCAACTGTGACATCATTCAGAGTTGGTAGAAAGCAGCACCGGGAGTTCAGTAAACATTTGGTTTGACTGGACGTACTGATACTTTCACAGCTTATTCGAGCAATGTTGTATAAAGTACCTCAAAGTGATACTTCTGAGAAAGTACAAGCATCTTACCATAAAATTACTTTGGTAAAAGTTAAAATCTCCTTTAAAATGTATTACTTGAGTAGAAGTCTTAAAGTATCTGACATTTAATGTACTTAAGTATCAAAAGTAAATTTCTCATACTTTGTATAAAATGTACTTAAAGTAAGAGTATTAAGTAAAAGTGAATGTTTAGAATTTCCAAAACCACATTTGTTGGGTGTAATATCCAACGACAGAAGCTTGGAAAGTTTGAACTGAACAATGAAAGACTGATCTTTACAAGTCTGATTTTAATGAAGTTATTCAACATTTATTAACCTTTATTAACAAAGTTGTTAGAAAACCCACATTGTTGTGTAGTGGGCTTCTTTACTGAGCTTGTTTCTGTTTGTTATGGCTTGTTTCTTTCTGAATTTAATTGTTCCTATGCTATTGAATGCACCATGGCTGTTCCATTGTCAATGCATCACTCTGTGTAAAGTGCAGAGCTCAGTTGGAGGATTTTTCTCTCTCTCTCCTGACACGGATGGAGCCTTGTTGTTCAAGCTTGTTTGTGCTTTACTAGTTTACTGCTGTGGGTAAATACCAGAAGAAACACAGCAAATAAATCACCTTGAACTGGATATCTGTCTTCGTGCTCTTTAATGGGAAGACTAGTGGCCCGAAAACTTCACCTTGCTGCTCTAACCAGTTAATGTACTGGAGAACACCAAACTTCTAATTTTTAGCAGCTACCTATCACACCTATCAGGAATTTACAGTGGCTCCACTGTGAGTCAACAAAGACCTGTTGTAACAATATCTGCATATGCATCTAGCTTGTTCACAGCAGGAACCACAGTTTTCACACAAGCGGCGGGGGGAGGGGCTGGGCTTGTGATTGAGAGCGACGAGAAGGGGCCGCGTGAAGTCGCAGACTGGGAGAACAAACAGGCATTGTCCAATCAGATTTCTCATGATTTTATCTTTTTCATCCAACCTTTATTTATACCCCTTTCATAAGTCAAATCCGCGCAATTGCCGCACAGACCAGTCCGGCTTTAATCCTCCCCGGGTCATTCATAAAACAAAGTTGAATCTGGCCATGGCCCGCCCTCAATGGAGCATTCACAAAACGATTTGCCGCGCAGGTTGAAAAGAGGCGTGGTGAAAATCTGCAGCTCTGAATTTTGCAGCTCAGATGACGTGGTGCCTGCGTGTTTAAAGTGGGACTGCAGAGTTGTCTGTAAACATCCTTCCTTCACTGTGCCGGTAAGGGATATGTCATATTAATTTCCTCCTCTGCGCGCAGAGACAGGAGTACAACGGGTCTCGGCATCACCCCAATTAGCCATTTCCGTGATGATCAATAAAAAAAGAAAAAGATTCGGCAAAGAATAGCGAGTGATGCGCAAGCGAAATACAAATGTCATGTTCTTGTTTACACATTTAAATAGAGCGCGACAGTGGGCGCCGGGAGAGTACGTGGGAGAGTACGTCATTATTCAAATCAGTTTGAAGCCGCAGCAGCCCGACACCTTTCACAAGTCGACAGATCCGGACCTGACACTACCTCTGCTCCGGGATCAGGGGCGCATCAGAGGCGAGTAAAATTTACTCGCCAATCCGCCTTCGTGTTTTTTCTGAACGCTCGTTGGAGGACTGAACACGCATCAGGCCCGGACTGAGCTGTCTTATGAAAGGGGCTTTAGAGAGGTCGAGGTCGAGAGCTTCAGATCTTTTTGCAAGATATTCCAGGAAAGAGGAGCGGAGTAGGAGAAGGCCCTTTTGCCTATTTCAGTCCTCACTGAGGGAACATTGCAGGTAATAATGTCCTGAGAGCGCACACTAACCGTGTTTCCATCTATTTTCAATTCGAATTTTGAGTGAATTTTTGAAAATTCGCAAAAATGTAAATAAAAATTAATGCGAATCAGAAGTGTTTCCATCAACTGGCGTGAAGCGAATCCACCAGGCCACGCAAAGCGGCATTACGTCAGACGTCAGCGTTACGCACGTCTACAGTAAACAGGAAGTAGCGGTTGAAAACAGGAACCGAACCACACATCTCGGCAAAATGGAGAGAATATTTCAGGAATGTGTTGCTATCGGGCAAGTTGTATTTATTCTGTCATGCCAACTAGTTTTAGCGATGTTACAGCGGAAACAGCTGATCAGTCACATGACGTGAATGTTCGCTACGTCAGAACTGAGTCGGCAAATCTGTTTCCATCTCTCGTTTTGCGCATCAGCTCTGTTTCGAAAAACCCAAAAACCACCTCAAGCGAGCGTATCAACTTTTTTGCTAATTAGAGGAAGTTAATTCGAATCGTGCCGTTTCCATTCAGCTTTTCTGATGCGATACTTCAAAATGCGCATCAAGAAACCTTGATGGAAACACGGCTACAGTAGAGAGAAAAAATCAGTACTGTATGCCTCTTTTATGACTGTCTATTGTTGTCGTCGTTGTCCACTGTTGTCATCACTCTTTCTTAAATCGGGTCTCTCTTGCAAATGAGTCCTCGAGGCTCAATGGGATTAACCTGTCTAAATAAAGCTTGAATGAATTTTACACTGCGTCCCAATAGATGTTGCGGAAAACATTTTTGTGGATGAGAAACCGAGACAAAGGCTTGCGTGCATTTGTTCTGGTCCCTCTCTGCAAACACGAGGAGCTTTTGACATTTTGGGATAAACTGACAGACCTTTTGAAGAGCTACATGAGTGGGACACGCAAAGCATGTGAGGGAAGGAGAGATTTCCCGCAGCAATGTTGGAGTCAGACAACTTGTCTGGACTTGTAACGCAGAGGGAAAAAGATGCAGGAAGGGCTCGATTCTTTCCTTTAAAGAATCGTAGTTACAAATTAACTGTCAGTCACATCTAAGGTGCGTGTTTGCTTGTACTTTTGTGGTTTAATGCTTTAGTTTCAGGGATTTGGGTTAAGAAAAAAATTATTTTTATCCTTAAGGATCCAAAAAATTAAATATACCCTATTGAGCATGCATCAGGGTAAATATACCCTTGTTTCAACAGATTTAAACAAAAGAAATTGCATTATCGACATGTCATCAATGACTCATTTGATCAAACCAGGTGTGTTTAAATAGGAGCACATCTCACTGCTTTAAATCCCCGATCAAATTTCACAACATTTATCATCTTGTCAAACTGGTTTATAGATTTCTGTTACAAGAAGAGAGAATGAAATGTATTCATCTTTGTTCTGTTCTTTGGCACCCAATGCCATTGAGTTAAATGTCAGTGTAGGTCAGTGCAGTTTACCCTGGTCCTCAAGGAACACTACACTGCACGTAGCCTGCGTAGATCCATTAGTAGAAGCTTGCTAATCACCCATTCATTCAAACCAGGTGTGTCAAAGCAGAGAAACAACTAAAACATGCAGGATGGTGTTCCTCAAGGACCACGGTTGGGAATCCCTGTGTTAGATTCCTCTGTTCATTGAATCATCATAGGGACTTTTCATTGCACACTACATGTATGTTGCTACTATTGATTTAGTGGTTTATTGAGGTCCTCAAGTTGTCTCTGGCAGGGCCCTGGTGGAGCACTAAGAAGATGATGGTTGCCGGATTGAAGCCCGGCGGAGCACCTTTCTGGGTGGAGTTTGCATGTTCTCTCCATGTATGCATGGATGGCCTCCAGGTACTCCGGTTTCTTCTCACAGACCAGGGGTCTGCTACCTTTATCATCAAAAGAGCCATTTTACGCCTTTGTTCACTAAATTAAAAGTGATTAGAGCCGCAACAACCGGCTTCAACTGTGATTATCAACTGGTGGCCCATGGGCCACTTTAGGTTTGTTGGAGGGGCTTTTGTGGCCAGTAGTGGTGACATTATAAAGATTTTTTTTTTAAATCTAATAATATACAGGTAGTCCCCGACTTACGAACGAGTTCCGTTCCTACGTGACATCACAAGTCGAATTTCGTCGGAAAATACGTCCAAACTGCACCTTATACGTACAATTCTGTATTTTACCAAGCACTTAGCCTATCCTAACACAGTACCCTGCATAATTATCAAAAAACACATACATTTGGAGCCATAATGAAGGGAAAAAAGAGTTAATAACCTACTGGGAGCTGGTGAAGCCTTCCTCCGCCTGTTAGCATGTTAGCTTGTTGTTCCTCCAAGCTCTGCAGCTGCCTGTAGTTTTCCATTGCTTTGCACGGTCCACAGCTTTACAGTAAGGTCTATTAGCGTATTAGCTCGTCCCTCCTCTCGGTCTGCCGGTCCAAGGTTTGCAGGTCCGGCCCTCTGCCGTCAAGCTACTGCTGTCAAAACCGGAAGGAACTCGGCTTTCAAAAGAAAAAAATTCAAAATTTTTATTTATTTATTTATTTTATGGGAGATACGTGACGTAACCGCGAAACGTAAGTCGAGGACTACCTGTACATATTTTTTTTTTACAATTTAAAACAAATGAAAAGACCAGATTCTTGTAGGGGGGTGGAGGGTCTAGTTTTTTTTTTTAATTAATAAAAACGATGTACTATGTAGACCTACAGGTATGTGTTTTTTTTAATTGTGGAAAAATTAATTACCGGGCGGTAAGTATAGAATGTGTTTTACTGCTTGTACATGTTCCAGCAAAAGAAGTGACAGGAAAACGGCTTAAACGAGTCCTTTTTGTTGTTGTTTGTATAAATAAATTAAATTAAATTAAATTCAGTTTTATGGCAGTGTTGGTCAAAGCTTGAAAGAGCCACTGCAGAGGGATCAAAGAGCCGCATGTGGCTCCAGTGCCGCAGGTTGCAGACCCCTGCCACAGACCAAACACATGCATGTCAGGCTAAATTGTCCCCAAGTGTGAACTGTGAGTGTGAATGGTTCTCATTTGTCTCTGTGTCCCTGTGATGGACTTGTGATCTGTCCAGGGTGTATACCCCTTCTCTTGCACAGCGACTGATAGACATGGGTAATTGCGACTCTTAAAGGAAGAAGTGGGTAAAGACAATGGATAGATGGAAATCAAAGTCATGACACGGTTTCTGACGTGGCCTTGAAGTCCTGTCTCCCCATCTTATTGTTCTGCTGGGTGCACCTGTGTGGGGTGTACCTCCTCACGGCTTGGGCTACTTGTCAGTGCCCCATCCAACAACAGATTGACTTTATGATGCAAGTTCTGTTGCTGAATCACCTGGGCCAGAATAAGTCAAAGTCAAAGTCAACTTTATTGTCAGAACTGCAATACATAGTTCCCATGTGACGTCACATCCGTCTTACTTCCGGGTGGACCCTCATTTTGAAAGTCAGAACAGGGGACAGCGCGGTCTAATGGATGTTCATTTTTCACGTTTTTTTGTGTGTGTTAATTTCTAATTAATTGCAATGGTTACTTTGTGTTGTGTCAGTGGGTGTTCCAGTCGGGTAGACGTTTGGGCAACGCGCAGGTTTCAGTTAATCAAAAAAAAAAGTAAACGTGAAGGATTTATCTCATCGGAGAAGCTCACAGCAGCTCCTCTCTCTGAGTCTGGCTCGGATCTCGTAATGACATAAAACAGATTTTGGATATGATGAAAACAGAATTTATAAAAATACAAACTTGGTTTAAATTAAACAAATTATCTTTGAATTTAGATAAAACTAATTACATGATATTCAGTAACAAAAAGGGAATTGTTGATGACGATCCATTTGAAATTGAAGATGTTATGATCTGTAAAGTGAGTGAAGTGAAGTTTCTGGGTGTTATCATTGATGACAAACTGACGTGGAAACATCATGTAAATTCCATTTTTTTTAAAATAGCTAGATCAATTGCAGTACTGCAGTGGTGGGCAACGCTAATCCAAAAATTAGTTCCGCTATTTCTAAAGCACTAATTAATTTATTTAGGTCCGCAATTTCAAAAGCACTAATGTCTTATGAAAATTAGGGGAAGCTAATTCTAATCCGCTAATTAAATTCAACAATTGGTAGCAGCAAGTTATGCAATATTTGCACTACACTGCCAACTAGCGGTGCATGAACTGTTATACAGTAAGTTGTTTGAGTTTCAGAGTATTTAGTTTGGTTCTCTTCAACAGGTTTGACAAGGACAAAATGTACCCATTCCAAAGTCTGTTAGCTAAACTGCTAGACATATTTGGCTGTTTTTTTTTCTTCTTTTGTTACTTTTAGTACCACTAGATCGCATGTGTCAAACTCAAGGCCCGTGGGCCAAATCCGGCCTACCATAACCGTTTCTGTGGCTCTCTACACCCTAGAACTTCAAGATAACAGTTGTAAGCATGTTGCTCTCAGGTGATGGGTCCCCATCCCTACACTCCCTGGTCTCTCTGTTAATTGTCTTGCTTATCTCCTCCATTTTGTTGTCCAGGTGTTTGTGATTGTCATGCTGTGTGTTCATGTACCTGTATATAAAGTCAGGGATTTTTTAATTGATAAAGCTCTGTATATGTTGTATAACACAATCATTGTTCCACATTTAATCTATTGTATTGAGGTTTGGGGAAAAGCGTGCAAAACAATTACAAAGCCTGTTTTTATTTTACAAAAGAGAGCTGTAAGAGTAATCACCAGAAAACATTTCAGTCACCCATCAAACACCTTGTTTCTTCAGCTAAATTTATTGAAATTCCAGGAATTGGTAGAATATAGTATTTTATCAGTTATGTATAGGGCTCATAATAACACATTACCTTTAAATATCCAAAGAAATTTAGACAAAGTTATTACAATCTTAAAGGGACAGATATTCATCAAACCACAATTCAGAACCAGCTTAAAGGGACGGTCTACCTCAATTCAGGGAGTTGGATTGTGGAATGTTCTGGAGAGTGATGTTAAAAATGCAAAATCAATTCATTCATTCATTCATTCAACCTTTATTTATACAGGCTAGCCTCGTTGAGTCACG